>MU864054.1:0-49219 GCA_033296885.1 Triangularia verruculosa | reverse complement strand
CTCTGGTGCGGTTTTTCTGTTTTTTTTTAGCCCCCCCCCGGGCCCCGCGCCCCCCCCCCCCCCCCCCCCCCCCCCCCCCCCCCCCCCCCCCCACACTTCATCCCGTTTCTCGCTGTGACACTTTTGGCTGTGCCGCTGCCGTGGTGTGAGTGTGAGTGTGGGTGGGTGGGTAGGCGTGGGCAGGCAGGCAGACAGACAGCGGGTCGTGCAGTTCAATCGAATCGGGGCTTATTCCGTGCTGTAGTGTTAGTGGGCGTATATGTAGGTCTATGTAACCCAGTGGGTGTGGTGCTCGGCAAGCAGCGGTTGTGAGACTGGAGATTGATGAGCTGGGCTCGGTGGGTAGAAAGAGACCGGCCAGGGCAGCATTGGGTTTTCTTCGATGAAAGCACCCAAAGGCTTACAGTACGGGGCACGGCATGTAAGACGGCTGGGAGGGCAGGGTAGGGAAGGGAAGGGAAGGGAAGGGAAGGGAGTGTGCCGAGGTGTGGTGGGGGAAAAGTGTTGGAAGATGGAGGTGGTCAGGAAAATTGCGGCAGGTAGAGAGATATTCCACCGAAGTGCCTATCTAGATGGAAGTGATGGGCATTGGGCAAGAAGAAGTAGAGCTTGTGTTGCAATGCCAAACTGCAAAGGCAGGCAAGCCAAGGAAGCGCATAGTAATTGCCCGAGATGGGTCTTGAAGATCAAAGATGATTCGCATGGCATGGCAATATGCCCAATGATGGATGGGGAGCAGTCTGACATGCCACGCAACACCCATACATCGAAACAGACCGGGCAAGGCTCGCCATATTGCACCATGATGGACAATGAGACGGGAATTCGACCAGGTGCGTAGATGATATGATGTTGGATGGACGCTCGGTCGGTAGGCGGATCAGCGATAGGCAGCGCGTGGTTAGAGCCAACGAAGACGTCTCGGCCGCTATCTTTACGAGTGGGACTTGCTCCGTTCGTACATGAAGTTCAAGGATAATGTGCCTTGCCCGGTGATGGAGGTTGTGCCGGGCAGCTGCTTTCTTCGAGTGAAGCAATCAATAGATAATACCGTAATCACGTGTGGCTGGCTTTCTCTATCAGGTCCATGCCCTTTGGGGGAGGGGGAGGATGTGACGGACGGAAATCCGGCGAGAAGGGGAGGAGGGGGGTGGGAGGGGGTGTGAACCATGATTGCTTTTTTTCTTCTTCTTCCCCTTCTCTCTCTTTTACCCTTCACCGGTCACCCAATCCTCTATCGGCGAGCAGCACGTTGCGGCTTCAATATCACAAGTCAAAATGATGTACTGCTAAGAGCGAAACCCTAAACCAGCACCAGCACGGCCCAAACGGCAAGTGGGCTGTTCTTTGTTTTGATTTAAAGCCTGAAAAGCGCCCCCCGCAGTTTGCCCTGAGGGAAGCGTCCGGCAACACGTTCCATCCACTTTTGCCCTGAAAGGTTAGTTGCCTGGAGCCCTGCCGTCACGTTTCGCGCAACACCCCCACACCCCTTCCACCTGGCAACTCACAACTAACGGAGCCCAGATTGGACCTCGAGTTTGCCCTGCCGGCAACATTCCCGCCCCACTGGCAGCGACAGGTGCTCCCTCCCGGCGTCCCTCCGGCAAGCATTCTTGGATCTGGCTGTCAATCTAGGCCTTACCTTCATTATTGATGCGATCTTGCCTTAGGAGGCATTCGAACAAGAGAAGCTCTTGTGAGGAACAGAAAAGCGGCCAATCGTGGATCACGGCGCCCGACGTGCGGCTGTGTTTCGCATCGCCGGCAGTCCCAAGGACGATACGTCGCTGTAAGAGTGAGAGAGAGGCAGGAGAAGAAAAGGATCGGCCGGTTTCTGGCGTGAAAAGGACGGCGAAAAAATGGATGTTGAGATGAAGGGCGTGGTGGCTCCTGATGTTGCCGATTCTAACCTCACGATGGACATGCCGCCTCCTCCGTTGCCGGCTTCTGCTATCGCGGCCGCTGCCCAGTTACAGCTGCAGCAACAACAGCAGCAGCAGCAGCAGCAGCAACACCCACAACACCATCACCATCAATTACAGCAACAGCATATACAACAGCCGGTAGCTCCAGCACCACCGCAACAACAACTACCACAGGTTCCTCCTGCTCCACCTGTCAAGAGGAGAGCTCCCATTGCCTGCCGAAGGTACGTGTTCCTGCTAAAATATGTCTATCTATTGCCTATCAAGTAACCACGGGCACATCTTGTTGGCGCATATGTACCAACAAGCTCTGCCCACTCATTTTCTGCTATTACATCTTTAGTTGCCCCTTCTCATGCTTGGCTTTCTGTAATATGAACCTGACATCAACATTCCGTGCCTTTGCTCTAGATGCCGTCGTATGAGAAGCAAATGTCACCAAACCGACAAGGGGAAGCCGCCTTGCCAAGCATGTACCGATGCAGGCCTTGGGCCGGCAGACTGGTGAGTTGTACCACTCCGCCTCAGTGACCGTAGATTTCTTGTATGGGTGTGGGTTGCTGATGCGTGTAAAAGTGTCTTCCCCGTCCGCGGCCAACCGGATGAGGACCGCGAGTACCGTCACCCTCGGGTCCGGGCTGACAAAAACAGCAAGCGGGAAGTGCTCAAGTTTAGAAGAGATGCCATGGACCAACAGCAACTATATAACACTGCAGCAGCAATGATGAGCCCCGGAGGCAAAGTCATTGCCCGCAGTCCCGATGACTGGGAAGTCTTGCCGCCGTTAGGGGATATTTTGGACGCGGTGAATAACTTCACGAGGCATTACTTCCAGCTGGGGTTCATACCCAAACAAAGGTTTACCGAAAAGCTGACAATGAACCATCGATCGGTCAGCTTGTTTCTCCTGTTGGGCATATTAAGCGTCAGCGCAAGGCTGACGCCGGCACTGGTAGAGAGATACGGGAGTGCAGTAAACGCGGCCGAGATCTTTATGGATCATGCTTCGGCTGTGGCGATGATGGAGCTGTACAGGGAGCCGAGTTTAGAGAGATGTCAGGCATTCTATCTGCTGAGCATTGCTCAACAGGGGAGTGGGCTGACACATAGGAGCTCGATCAACATGGCTATTGCGATGAGGATGGCGACGTTGTTGAAATTGCACAGGGAGGAGACGTATGTTTTGGTCAACCCAACCAAGGAGCTGGTGATTCAGGCCGAGTCGGCGAGGAGAACTTTGGTGAGTTGTATTCTCGGTCAAAATAAGGCCAATGGGTTTGCTAACAGGGAACCAGTGGATGTTGCACAGCCAGGACAACCTGCACTCGGGTCCGCGATCACCTGTCTTGTTGGCAGCAAGTGACATCACGGCACTGCTTCCCTGTGATGAACCGGATTTTGCTGCTGCGCGGGAGCCTAAATCAAGGGCTGCTCTCGAAGACACGCAACCAGCGCTGGACAACCCGGATCTGACTGCGGACCCTGGAAGGTCACTGTTTGCTACGTTGATTCAAGCCCATTATTACTGGGGCAGAATCTCTAGGCGAGCCATCAGCCACGACAAGAGCGCGAGGCCGTGGGAGCCCACCAGTCAGTATGCCAAGTTGGAAAAGAAGCTGACGGAGTGGGAGGCGTCATTACCGAATGATCACAGGTGGAGCAGTCTGCTTCTAAAGGGATATAAACAGGAGGGACATGACTTGGTAAGCTAGGAGGCCCTCTACTGCTGCGCTAAAGGCTGATATTGACTTCATATAGGCGTATCTAGGTGTAACGATGACGCCGCGGCTCTGCAACATTGTACTTCGTAAGGCGTATATACATGAGTAAGCATTGGGCCATGTGGTGTATCTGGGCCTCACTAACCGCTTGGGATTAGCATGATCAACCACGACACTACAGATGCGACTCGGGCGCGCTTTTGGAGCGACATGGCACAGGAATTGTTCAGAAATATCAAAGAGCTATATGAGCAGATCGAGATCCAATACGGAGATAGAGCCCCTGACGAGGGCCCTGGTGCCCAGATGGCAGTACGATTGAGCCCCAACTCAGCAGAGGAACATCCGCTAACCCATCAAAGGCTTTCTGTGTCTACACTTGTGGCTTCCTGGCCTGTTATTTGTGCAAGTATCCCAAATGTAAGTTCGACCATCTCTGTTAACGAGGAGACATGCTTACATCTTGCCCAGTGTCTCCTGACCCTGTGCTTGTCCGTGACGCGCCACACATTGTCCAGCGCATCCTTGGCATTCTTGATGAAAGCAAGAACATCTGGCCGCTCGCGGCTCGATGGTACGACCATTTGGAGAAGTTTTCTAGAATGAAGACAGGAATCGTGGCAGCAGAATCGCAAGGCAGCATGGCCGATAGCGTGAGTGCTCCGAGCTCGAACACCACACAGCCCCAGCCCATTTCCTCTACTCCACCTCCACCATCTTCGTCTTCAGGAGACTTAGCCTCTTCAATCCAGAGAGAGCCAATCCCTCATGTCCTGCAGCCGGCACTCAAGGACCTGTTTACGCCCATTCAGCCACGCCTCTTGCCGTCGCCAACGACTCCCATCGAAGGTTCTAAGAGCCACAACGGGGTTCTGTCGCCAACATCGTCTACTCAGAATGGTAGTGGGCCCAGTTCTGCTATTCTGCCGTTGCCTCAAGGGCCAACCCCATCGGCCAACTCTCATCAGTTGTATATTGACCCTAGCTTGCGACTGCCGCCGCCGCATACTCCGCAGCAGCAGCAGCAGGTCATGTCTCCGCCGCAGCAACATGCTCAGCACTCTCCGAGCAACGGCGGTAGGCAATCAACTGATGGTCTTGGTCTGTTGCTGGAGGCATTTGATACGCATCGCGCAGCTCCAGGTCCTCCTGGGTCTGGGCCACATGGTCTCCCTGTTGCTGAAGGACAGGGACAGGGCCAAGGGCCGCCGCCCGGTGCGCCGTATGACCCCCAGGCGGCGCCGCAGCCGTACTATGCGCAGCACCCTGGCTTGGCCATGAACGACGGGTATGAGAACGAGCTGGGGTATTACATGAGCGATGGGGTGCCACCTAGTATGCAAAACTGGGTCGGAACACCACACATGTACACAGGATACTAGTTTTTTTTTTGGTGTAAGGCGGCAGGCCTCAATCGTTGTGTTTTTCCAATGCGGAGGATGGTCAGCCTTTTGATAGCGGGAGTTGGGGAAAGAAATAACTGTATCTTTTATAGCCAGAGATCTTGTTTCTGCTATTTGGGAAGACTTTTGACATTGATTATTTGCCTGCAGGAACACGAAAATGGGGCAGACTACAAGGTTGAACGTGGATTTGGATGGGGATGGCAATTATGTGTTTCTCGTTCTCGGAGCTATGGAGGGAAAAGCGGTGGATTTAATTAGTTTTCGATTTGTCTATTTGTGGAGTGCTGTTTCGTTCATCAAGACGGCGTTGTATTGCTGCCTTTTGCTATTTCGAGACAGGAAGATTTTGAGCAGTGGTACAAACAGAGAGAGCAGTCTTCCGGGTTTACAAATATCGTTCTATCCAGATCATGCAGCTACTGAAACATTACCCGAACTTTCGCCGTCCACTCAAGGGACTTGCCAAGCGCGGCATTCCGTCATAGGACGGGGACTCTTCTTCGGTTGGCGGCAATCAATGGGGCCTTTTTGTAGTGCGTATCGAGAAGGGTGCTGAAATAATTGTCGTCGATTAGCAATCACCTCCATATTCGCCATCACCACCTCACCTATCGCCGCCCACTCAACCTTTTGCCCTACCTCACCCTACTTTTCAACTTTCCAGTAGTCAAATACTGCTTGCGACCCAGAAGGAGGGACGGAAAATCGAACACAAACCAAAAAAAAAAATGGCTACCCCGCGCCCAGAGCAAGCGCAAAAAGTCTTGTCTTTGGTAACGTTTTTCTCCCTCGTGTAATATTCGCGCATTGGAAGCCATTTGTGCTAATCTTTGTCAATGACGTAGTACAAGCAACTCCTCCGCCAATCCTCCCAGTTCGCCAACTACAACTTCCGCGAGTACGCCAAGCGACGGACGAGGGACGCCTTCCGGGAGAACAAGAACGTCGAGGAGGAGAGGAGGGTGCAGGAGCTGGTGCAGGAGGGGCTGAACCAACTGCATGTGCTGAAGGTGGGTAGTAATCTTCTCACACATACACGCACACTCTCTTTCTCTCCAAGCGGTTGCTAGCTAGACAGCGGGGCTGACAAAACTTGATTGCGACAGAGGCAAACGATGATCAGCCAGTTTTACAAGCACGATCGCCTGGTGGTAGAGGGCGGGCTGTCAGGGAAGGATAAGGGTGGGAAAGTACTGAGGCAGAAGGATACCGGGTGAGTCTGATAGCTTGGGAGGTTTGGGTTCTGTGAGAAGAGGTTGCTAACATTCCTACAGCTGGGACTAAAATCGGCTGGCCGGCAGACAATGAATAGATGAATGCGCGGAAGGAGTTTGAGGGCTAGTGGTATAAAATAACTGGGAACAAGGGCTCTTTAACGACAAGGCAGGCGTTTTGTTACAAGGACCAGCACGGATAAAGGTGTGGCTTCTCAGTGTACATGTCAGGACAACAATGTCATGCGGTGTTGATGGTGGCTGGTAAAGGAATCAAAAACTCAACTCCGCATTCCTCAAGATGCATGCAAGAGGATCTCTGTCGTGGGATATGTGATCTGAATGTATTCTCGGAGATGGTGGTCGCTGAGGGTGACCTGTTCGCCTAAACAGATATCGGTCTATCCGAGTAATGCACCATGCATCTTGACACGCGGAGGCTGGCACTGCACAACACGCGATTCGGTGCTGAGAGGACCGCGAATCAGATCGCATCGCAAACAATTCCTCGAAAGCAATCAATCAAGTCCCTTTTTTTCAGATCAATCCAACAACATTGCACCCTTCTACAAAATCGATTTCCGCCCATTCATCCAGCACAGTATTAATTGACACACCTAGTGACCGTTGTGCCAACGCCCCAATCCCTCCACGCCTCGATACTTAACAGGTTGACCAAGTCAACCTTGCTTGCGACCGATCATCGTCCTCCCGAGCCTTCACCGGTCTCAACTTTGCGCCACTGTCGTCGGTGTCGCGACGCCACTCCCATACGCTACCAGCGAAATCCGAAAGTACCCTGCGCCAATTGCCTGAACCTTTGCTGCGCTCCGGCCGAGAGACTCCGAAACCCAGACGTCATACCCCGAAAGTGCCGGGTGACGGAAGGTACGCGACGGGCTTCCAGGTCCGATTCGCCTAGCACGTGCAACCAGCGTAGCGGTTGGTTGCTGTATTCTTTCCTTGGTGCTGTTTTTGTTTTGGCTTGGTGTTGCCATGGCGCCTGTGGTAAGGCTTTTCTCTTCTATGTTTGCCATATTCAAATATCCCCGAGAAAGTCGCGGAAAACCGAGCCATCGAGATTGTCCAGATTGAGAGGCAGAAAGTTAATACAGCCTTGTGGTTGCACCGGAATAGCAGTATAGGACAGCCACGCAGACGAGGAGGGGCAATAGAGCCGGCGTGGTCGAGCATGATGATTTTGAAGGTATTTCTCCAAGCTCTTTAAATGGTATGACAAGCGGCTGACACATTGCTTATCAGGTCTCCCTGTTCGACAATGGACGCGCGGCGAAGTAAATGTGGCCATGGGGCCTCCCCCTGACGAGGACCAAAAGGATGATATCTGGGCGATAGAGTTGCCCTTCGGTATGCCTAAGGATACGTCATTGTTGCCGCCGCATTCTCAAGAGCTTCTGAGGGCTATGAGGTCCGGCAGGGTGTATAAGCGGCCTTTGGCTGAGGACGAAGATGAGGATGCCGACTTTGGGGTCAAAGGTGATAAGAAGGAGTCCGAGGCTGGGAGCGAGGGCTTCACGGTCAAAACGTGGAAGCAGATGCCCAGGAATGCAGAAGTACCCTCAGCGTCCCACTTGGCCAAAAGACACAAAGGTACGATCACACTGGCGAGTACGGCGAGCGTGGCGCATATACCCGGACCGACGATCACCAGGGCGACGGTGAGGAGGATTGATGCGGCAGGAAATCCGTACGAGCAGACGATCACGTTGAGTGAGGGTCAGCAAGTTGATGGCGAAATCATTCGCACAACTGTAGTTCCGGCACCGGCTGCCGCGGCTGGCGAGGCGCTTGGAAAGCAGGCCACACCCATTAAAAGACGGCCGCCGCCGCCCAAGAGGAAGCCAAAAGGGCCAGGGAGAGGGAGAAAGAAGGGAAGTGGAAAGCTTGGGCAGTTGCCATTGCCCGCCACCAGGTCACAGCAACAAGCAGCTGCTGGGGGTGAAGCTTCGGCTGCAACCAAGGTCGAGGGTGCACCCGGTGCGGGTTCTTCAGGGGTAAGCTCTTTCCCATCAGTGACCTATCGGGTATCACATCATGTGACTAACGGCAATCAAAAGGTTGTCATCAAGTCTGAGGATGGTGGCGACGGAACAGGCCAGGATACCGAAATGGCCGATAACTCGGTCATTCCTTCCGATGAGGAGGACGGTGAGGAAGGTGACGAAGGCGATGAAGACGGTGAGGAAGAAGGCGGCGATGAGGAAGGCGGCGATGAGGAGGCAACTGCAACCCCCGAATTGAGCAACGCTGCAACCGATCTTGAACAGGTCACAGAACAAGTGCAAGGTCAGGATCAAGGTCAGGATCAAGGTCAGGATCAAGGTCAGGATCAAGATCAAGAGATGCTCGACTCGGATGTGTCAGAGGTTATCCGTCCTAGCTCAGTTGAGGAACCCGAAGATGAACAGCCACCTCGTCGCGCCACGCCAGAGGAAGAAGTCACGATTTCCAAGCCACGGTTCCAGCTGAGCCCACAGTTCAGCTCTCCGAGGGCGGAAGGCAGTCCTTTGAAGAACGTCATGGTTTTGTCGCCCACCGAACCAGCCACCACTTCAGCTGCAGCTAGCTACCTTGACGTTCAGTCCGCCACCCTATCTATGGATATTGACTCTGGCAACTCTCAACCAGACATTTATGCACCCTCGTCTTTGGAAGCGTCAGCTACCTTGCACCAAGAAACAGCTATTACCTCTGAAGTCCCGCCCATTCCAGAGTCTACCATTGCGTCTGCATCACCAGAAGCAGAACAACAGACAGCTCTACCAGCGAACCCTACTCCTGAAGCTCTCGTGGCAACAGAGGAGCCAAGTCTACTCCCACCATCGACAGCTGAGCTAGTCAGCGCATCCGAGGCTGCCACTCCTTTCACAGCCCCAGTATCAATCCCAGAGGTCTCTTTGCAACCACCCGAGCCCACTCTTCCCGCTCTATCTGAACCTCTTCCGGTAGCCGAAGAAGAAGGTGGCCTTGATCTTCTAGGTAGTCTCGAAGCGGAACTCGACAGGCAAGATTCAATCGGCAATGATGGCCACAATGATGTCAGCGGAAGCGGAAGCAGGGCCGAGACACCGCCTCCCCCAGGGTCAGCAGCAGCAGCAGCTCCCTGAAAGGGCGGATGGGGTGCTAGCCGCCGACTTGCCGCAACTTGCTGAGCCTCATGATCAGGAGATGGCGGGCGGAGAGCAAGCGGGTGAACCACGTCAATACGAGGAACACCAAGCAGAGCAGCACCAACAAGAGGAACGCCAACAAGAGGAACGCCAACAAGAGGAACGCCAACAAGAGGAATATTAGAAACGGTTTCTCGCCTACCGCGTCGTCTACCCGCGCCGTCGTCTACACATACGGAGATTGCCAGTAATTCGCCGCTTGGGTTTCCATTTCCTAAGCGAAAGACCGAGGAGTGTCAGGATCTGTGATTTGATAAATGGAGGGGCTTGATGAGCTCACCCTTTGGGGGCTTTCCGAATGTGCTTTGACGGCACAGAGGTGTTGGTGAGTGGTACAGAAGAGACAAATACTGTTCTGTTTTCCTTCGAGAAATGGTGTGCTGGGCGGGGTTCCTTTTTTTCTTGGGCGTACCATTGTTCTTTATTCATTCGAATTATATGTAGAAAGGTAGCGGATAGACGGCAAGACGCCGCTTGAGTAGGGGAGGCATGGCAAGCGTTTGGTTTTTGGTTTGGTTTTGCTTGGCGGGGCTGAGGGAGGAAGATAAGATAGCGTACACAAGATTATATACTCAAGAAATAGTTTCCTTGCCGTCAATCGAGACGATGTCCGTGTTGGCGTGATGGGTAAGGTGGAGAGCCTGCGAGGTGATACTGTAGCAGCCTGTTAGGTCCGGCAATCGAAGGGGCAAGTCCGGACATCAACTTGAAGAGTCGGAGATCTGCTGCATCTGTCTTGTGTTCTTGTCCACTTGTCATCAGACCACCTGCCCGGTGAACTTTGCTTTCGGGTCTAGTCTGAGGAAGTTGGTGATATGATGGTCCTTCTCGAGAAGAAAAGGGGTGTTCTGTCGTCAACTTCCCCGGGCTAAACCCGAGAGCGAAAGCTTGCCTGGTTTGGAGTCGAATCTGGTGAGACATTTGCAATCCCCAGGCGAAGGAAATGCCACTCTTTTTCATTCAACAATGGTCACATCCATGGGGATGGGATAATTATATGGTGGTCAACGAGATAGTATACCGTTCACTGCTTCTCTATCGAAACATCACACAGCAAACATCTAGCGGGTAAATTCCAAAGGTGGGGGGAAACCAGCAACGATGTACACGGAAGCTAATAAGAAGAAAAAAAGAGAGAATAGAAACCTTGTTACATCCCCACCGCGAGAACCGCGGCCCCGGCAGCCAACATCACCCCGGTTGGCACAGCTGCAAATCCCACGCCTGCATTCAGAGGGACAGTGGCGGGAACAAAAGTCGTTGTGGGAAAAACACCAGAAGTGAAGGGGGCATCCGCCGCGGCGGAAACACCAGCAAAGGCAGGTGCTTGTGTGGCGGCCGCTGGGTCGGGTGTGGCCGTCGTGTTACTCGGGTTCAGCACACTTTTTCCATACAGCGTGAGCTTTTGCATTCTTCCGAGCACAGCAAAAACAAAAAAAAAAAAAAAAAAAAGAAGAATCTCACTTGTCCAACACATGCACGACACCATTCCCGGTCAGCACATCCCCCAGCACGACCCTCGCCGAGTTGACAAACACCTGGCTGCCATCCCTTCGGACGGTCAGGTTCCCTCCTTGCAGCGTGGTCAGGACGATTTGATCGGCAGCTAGGAAGTCGGTGCTGAACCGCGCTTGACCGGGGGCGAGGACGTGGTAGCCTAGAATGTTGGCTAGATCGGTGGTGGAGAGGGAGCCGGCTGCCGGGCCGATGGCCCTGAAGGCTTCGTTGCTCGGAGCGAAGATCGTGACGTCGGCGAGGGAGTTGATGCCGTCGGCCAAGCGGGCGGTTTGCAGGGCCCCGACGAGCGAGGTGAGGTTGGTGTTGAGGGCTGTTTGGGAGGGGGATGCGGGGACGGTTAGGACGGTGTCGATTATGTGTAGGGCATTGTTGCCGTCGAATTCGATGTCCTAGAGGTATGTCATGTTAGAGATGGCGTCGACAAAGAAAGGGGGTGGAGAGGGGAGGACTACGGCTGTGACGACGGAAGCCATTTGTTTGTAACCTGAGAAGACTCTGGCTGTGTTGTTTACGAGGGTTAATTGGACCTTTTGACCTCCCGTGACGTTGGCGAAGGGGGTTGAGAGTAACGTGGAGGGGAATTTTGGGGTGGCGGAGAAGTCGGTTGATAGGAGCTTGCCCTGGAGGACGTGATACTGGAGGACTCCTGCCAGAGCTCTTGGATTTCTCATCAACTCTGCCGAACGAGGGTTGCGGGACATGAGATTGGCAAAGGCGGCGTCTGACGGGGCGAAGATGGTGACATTTTGGGCGGTGGTCAGGATTTGGACTACGTCTGGGACGAGTTGGAGGAGGCCTTCGGGCTGTTAGTATTCTGTCATTTGTGTGTGATTAGGGAGGTCCATACTGGTTAGTGTAGAAAGGGTGGCGTTGTTTTGTGTTAGAATTGTAGTTATGGATTGAGCAGAGACATATGCCGCGAGGGCTAATGGTGCCAGGTATGTGAAATGCATTTCGACGAGATATACAAGATTTTCTTCATGAAAGGAGAGTTAAGGGATGAAAGCTGTGAAGAGAGAGAGAGATGTGATCATGTCCACTTTGGCATGCGTATCCAAGAGCGTCAGCGCCGGCATATTGGGTGTGCCTTATGCCTTGCCATGCTGAACGGCATGGCGACTGTACTCTCTGGATGGTTCCATCCTGATGTTGTAGAGATCGGCCGGAAGAAGGAGCTTCAAGTTTCCTCGAAATCTAAGAGCGGGCATAGTGAAGGGCTCGCTGGTATAGGAGACGAAAATTCTTGGCTTGAGAAAAGGTAGACATCAGGCTGAAGGCCATGATGTTCAAACATGTATCGAACTGAAGTGCCGTGTAGATCATGCCCCTTCATTCTCGAAAATTGAGAATGTCAACCCTCCAGCCGCATTGCGATTTTGTCGTCGGTAAGAATAAAAAGACCTCCAGATAATCTGGTGAAGAGAAACAATCAATCAGTGAACAGAACATCATGAAGTTGACACCTCACCGGCGTATTAATGAACGAGTGAATGGAAGGGAGGTTGTTGATGACAGTTTGGGCAGCCAATCAGAGACAGGGTTCCAGAGATCCGTGCGCCAAAGGAATCCGGGGAAGATAACGATAAGAGTCCCTACAACTGAAACCTCCAAAGGTTGAGCATCACAAGATCTCGCTCGATATCATGGCGGCTGGTTGCGATTAGTACTGAGGTATGTAAACCTTTCATCGCTTCTGTAACCATTGTTTGAAACATTGACTAACAGTTATGGACGCCATTGGTTTTCATGATTCTCCGCACGAACATGGCGATGGGTCACCACAGCGCGTCGCCCAATCACAGATCAGCCCAGCTTTCCAAGTTGAGGATCGGCTTTGCACCTGACCTGGGCTGGGCCACAGGTAGCCGTACAAACAACGTCGTGATTTCGCTCGAACCCAAGAGTGTTTTGAACATATGCAATTCTGATATCTACTCTCTCGCCAGCGCTGAGCCAGCATGACCAAACATGTTCGCAAGATGCAGTCCAAAGCAATAATGTCAAACCCCCCTCCCTCCTGTAACGCCGTTTTCCCAAGAAGCGCCGATAACTCCTGTTCATGTCTGTATGCAACGCTCGTCCCTTTTTCTCGCCTTCCTCCCGATAGCCATTAACTCCTTCATGTTTCCTCCTAGATCTCAAACACACCCACTCAAGCAGCGACCTCCTGATTTTGCTGTTGCGCCGATGCCGCCGCCGTCTGCTTCAGCCACTGCGCATACCGGCTCTTCTTGTTGTGGATGCCGCACTCGGTCTTCTCCTGTCCCTTCCACCGGCCGGCACGCTCATCCTCGCCCTCACCGACAGGCACTGTCGAGTGCCAGTCACCAACAGACTTGTACCCCCGATCAAGAAGGGCATTGTACGGCACATTGTTCTCCTTGATGTAGTCGTTGACTTGCTTGAAAGTCCAGGTGACCAGAGGGTTGATCTTAATGATGCCTCTCTCCTCGTCAAGCTCAATAACAGGGATGGCGCCGCGCTGTCCACCCTGGGACCGGCGACGTCCAGTCAGAACGGCGCCAACCCTGAGCTCATCGTAGGCTCTTTGTTGAGGCTCGACCTTGGCAACCCAGTCATACAGCTCGGATGATGTTTCATACAGTTTCTCTCCATACGTGTTCTCGAACTCCTCTGTTGTCTCAACGTCAAGCGGCTTGAAGACATGCATCTTGAGACCATAGCGCTCCTTGACAGTATCGACGAGCTCATAAGTTTCCTTGAAGTGGTAGAGGGTGTCGAGGAAGATCAGATCGATAGGCTGCGAGTTGGGGTTCTCCTTCTGGATCTTGGACAGCATATCGATGGTGGCGAGACCGGTGAGGCCGAAGGCCGTTGTCTGGTAGAGGTTGGGGAAGAAGACCTTGGAGAATCGGAGGATATCAATGGGGTGCATATGTTCCAGCTGCTGGTTGAGATGCTTCAGGTGTGCTGGGGTGAGCGAGATCGGAGGGAGGCTGGCGGTAGAGTTGCCAGTCGAGGCGAACCCCGAGTCCACGGAGGCGTCATCGCCATTAGACGACGAGCGAGAGGAAGGGGCTCTGGATTCTTCGGCGGACATGATGGCGGTTTGGGTGGTTATAAAAAGCCCAATGTGTTGTGGATATGGCTGTTGAGTGGATGTCGACGGTAGATGCAGAGAGTAGGAAGGGGAAGCAAGGACGAAGCACCAGATGTCGTGATAAGGGCGGGGAATGAGACCAACAGAGGGGGTACTCAAGGGAATGGGATTTGGTTGTATCGGTGAGGGATATGAACACGAAACAAAGTTGGACTTTGGGTGTGGGAGGGGAGTGCTCAGTACTAATAGCTTCTCCGAAGGAGTATCGCGCAGAGAGATCCTATCCGCCGTTTCGGAACGAAAATCAAAGACAACCTCTTGAATCGACCTGGGCCCGGACGGGATGGGGGGAGCGAAGGCACGTTGTCACTTTTCATGGACTAGGTTTATTAGTAATTATGGATGCTTCCACGATCATTTCGGTCCTGGAGGACACAGACGGAACCCAGGGACGGCCTGGTATTGGCTCCTGCCTGCTCAAACCGGGCCATCGCAGCGGATTTGGAGGGCTGCGGTCACCCTTCGCAAAGAGCGCATTTTGACGAAGCTTTCCCTAGAGTGGTGGTGTTTTCATGGAGGCTGATCACGACATCTGGAGCCGTTTTCATTGGTCAATTTGGCCTATTTTCTGTGGGGGTCGACTCGTCCCAAGTTGTCCCGCCCGCCCCTTTGTGGCAAGGGCCGGGGACAAACAACCATTGTCTTGTGTCGAGTTTGTCACTGAGCCCTCCTCGAACCTCACCTGGGCGTCTATTGGGATGCTGGCGTCATGGCAGGGCGTGAGTTTCACAACATTAGACAGCAGAGGACCGTTGAGGGGTTGCCTTTGATAGCCAGAGTCATCCGGCAGTCGTCATTGCGAATCTTGAAGCATGATGTCACTGAATTCAAGGTCCCCATAAGAATATCAACCCCAGGAAATGTCAAAACATGGCATCTCCACTTGACAAAAAACACCAGCGATGGCTTGTCCGGTGCTCTACTCTCTCATGCGTTTTCCAAGACCTTCGGCACTCCCACGGCGATTTGTCACACTTTTACACCTGCTACCATGCCGGCAGAAGAGCTGGGCAACCTGCTGTTGGTGCCTCCAATCAGCCGTTTTCACGGCCGGACGAAATCATGCTTCCTGGTATCGAAGTGGTGGGTCGCGTGCTGACGGGCAGGCAACCAGGCTTATTGACTGGGCACGTTCCAAACTCAAATATGCCACAACTCCGAAGATGTTTCAACGGTCAACGGCTGTTGAATTAACTTGACAGCAACATACAGGCAAACAGACTATCAAATCCGCATCAACGGGTTAAGATGAGTCTAAAATGATGGGAATTGGCCATGTTCACACATCGTCAAGTGTTACCCCGGAGTTTCGGAAGTCGGAATACATCTCGGTGCCGGTATCCACCGACAGCCGGGATGGTGGGGCTTTGTTTCTTCGGTGTGGCTAGTGGCCGATCTCGGGTAGGGGCGTACCGGTGCCCCTCACCTTGAAACCATTGGGGCTTTACCGACTGCCAAATATGGATTCACCGTGGTGAATGGTGGGGTTGACAGCTTCCTTGTTTTTTTGGTATAGTAATTACTGCCGTCCCTCCATTGATCAAAACTACTCGGCGGCCTTGTTCGCGCAAATATCCCTGCCCAGTTGTTCGTTGGCAGCTCTCCGTTGTGAGGGTTCTTTTTGTCAGCTGTCTCGTGGTTCGTGCGTGTCGGAGGGCCAAGATATCCAAGGTACTGCGTCTTTGTTGTCGAGTCACATCCATCGCGTTTAGACATCGTCGCTAATAAAACATGAACTCCAGATCACAACTCGTAGCCTGCAGTGCGCAAACCGCAAACATGTCTCAGGAACCACAGTCCCCCGCTCGTCAGGGTCGCCCCTCCATGACCGCTGCCATGCGGAGCAGCTCGTTCCTTAGAGAGCATCAGCAGTACCGTCCTCCAAGCAAGCCCGAGAACCACTATGGGATTGACACGGTTGTGGAGGACCTCCAAGCGACCAGCGTGTCGTCCCCCCGCGAAATCTCACCCTTCAAGGGAATCCCCTCGACCGAGAATCCTCCCAAAATCGTTGATGGCCAGAGCCATGAGCTGTCACACCCCAGCTGCACGCCGCTGCCTGGCACTTCCACGAACAGACTGATCGCTACTATATTCTACAAGTCAACTAACCCCAGAGTGTCGAATGCGATCCCCTCCCCGCAGCGCATTCCGTCTCCGCAACGCGGCAGCAAGCCACCCTCCATTCGCGCCGCCGACGCAGATTTGCCTCCTACCATGGCTCCCACCAGCAAGCTCGACGACTTCCCCCTTGAGCCTCCCGCTACCGAACCGGAACCGCTCGACCACCTCTACGGTGCCAACGTTTCGCCCATGTGCATCGCCTCCTTCCTCCATTTGATGTCGACCTTCCCCCTTCCCGCTGGCTCGACCGACCTCCACTCCTCGCATCGCTGCCTCAAGATCGATCAGTCTCACCAAGATCACAAACCCACTGTTGTCGAACTTACCCTCTCCCCCGCCCCGGCGGCCGACTACCTCCCACTAAAGGACCTCCGCAAGCACGAGCTCATCTACCGCTTTGAGAGGGAATGGAACGTGGATGTGGCCCTCCGAGCTGACACCCTTTGGCGCCGGTACCCCCGGTTGGTTGTCTTCGACATGGACAGCACTCTCATCACCCAGGAGGTTATCGATCTCCTGGCTGCTACTATCCAGGACCCTCCTGATCTCGCTTCCCGTGTGGCAGATATCACTCATCGCGCCATGATGGGGGAGCTGGAATTCGACTCTGCCTTCCGTGAGCGTGTCAAGTTGCTTACTGGTCTCCCAGGGACGCTCTTCAACGAGCTTCGCCCCGTGTTAGACGTTACAAATGGCGTGAGACCATTGATCAAGGCTCTCAAGAGACTTGGTGTCAAAACTGCCGTCTTGTCGGGTGGCTTCCTGCCTCTGACAAGCTGGCTGGCTGGGGAATTGGGAATTGACTATGCTCATGCCAACGAGGTCGTTATCGATGAACAGACCGGAAAGCTTACGGGCGAGGTTAAGGGACGGATTGTTGGCAAAGAGAGGAAAAGGGAACTCTTGATTGAGATTGCGGAGAAGGAGGGCATCTCATTGGAGCAGGTCGTTGCGGTAGGTGATGGCGCGAACGATTTGTTGATGATGGAGGCGGCGGGGCTGGGCGTGGCGTGGAACGCGAAGCCGATGGTGCAGATGGAGGCGAGCTCCAGATTGAATGGTGATAGTTTGTTGGATTTGCTGCATTTGTTTGGGTTTACCGAGGAGGAGATCCACCAGTTGAGTGCTTAAAGAAGTGGCACAAAATTCAGGGAGATTGGGATAATTGGGGAAAAAAAGAATCAAGGATTCAAGGTTTAGATTATATATCTAGTGGGTAGAGCACATATGCTGTCGAGGTCTAGGTATTGCAATACACGCATACCTGTGACATTGCCTTCAATATAAGAGCTGAATTGTCTGATGATTTTGGGCTGTCTCATGTGAACATTGACTTCTCATTCGTAAATGCATGAAGGCTCGTCAAGGTGTGGATTACCACTACTTGCGAGTATTTGGAGCTTGCCTTTGGAATGCTTTTCGCCAGCGTGATGTGTTACAGATCAAAGGTTTACTGTGATATGGGCTGTCACGGTAGCAGAAGAAAAAGCATATGTGCATCATCGCATCCTTCACACTGAATCTAGAATGGCGAGTCAAGTTACCATACCCAAGACGCGGCCCCTACCGACCTAGGTATGGACCTTGAAACGTTATAAATGGTTCTCCTAGGATTCATTTGGCATCGGTTGAACATGACTTGAAACACAAAGTCTTCGGAATGCCATGACAATGAGTGGCTGCAAGGTAAGTCTGTAAAGATCATCAGCATACTGGTAAAGCATTTCCTTTCGAGTAAAGGATTGTTTTAGGTGCTATGTATGCTATTATGGATGGAAGCAAAGTGGGTAGGTTTATACCAGCCCTCTTCTATCATTAGCTTCCTTTTTTTCGGGTTGAGTTGGTAATCGGCTATAGGTTGGTCTGACAGCCTGGACTGTAAGGTACCTCGATCACTTTAGGAAGAGTGAGGCTCGGTAGTGGATTAGTGAAACCATGAACCTAGTAACCACAAAGAACTTTGATTTGAGCTTATCTTGTACTTGGTAGAGTCAGGGGTTGTTTGTAGGTCTCAAGTTTTGCAGGTAGGAAGGCTTCACGATTATGAAGCCTGATAGTATTTCCCATGCCTCAGAAACTTTGATAGTTGGCAAAGCATCTATCTGATGGCAGCGCAGTGAAAATAACAGGCTATCACAAGTGTAGATGCTAGACGAGCTTCGCAGAGCATGAGTAGGTACGTCTCCAAGGCTGGTAAGAAGTCATAGGAGCTTGGAAAGGATAGGTAGCCAGTAGGAATTGCAGTTGCATTGAGATGCCGTATCGACGATCTCTGAACTAAATAAAATAGCTGTACACCCTCTGAGCCCATCTGAGGCTACCACTCAAGAAACACTCTCTAATCTTGACCCACAAAGTAGTGGTATGAACATAGGAGATATTGACCTGTATGTACAGGACACTGCCGTTAACCCTAGGACGTGCTAGAAGAAGCGTCGCAGGAGGCCAAGGCATCGTATGGCCACTCAACACCTACTTCTCAAATTCAAGAAGGAGACAGCATCAACGTCTTGAAGCATATGAACTGGCGATTTGATGACTCAAGGAGAGCCAAGCATGGGACCACAAGCAGATAATGGACACGACCTTGCTGCCCAAACCACATTCTCGGGATTACAGTCACCATTTAGGTGGACCGGATAAGTACCTACACCAACACGTAGACTAAGGCAAGATCATGTACGAGTGCCCCAAGAAGGCATCTACTCACAGGACTGACGCATTCAGGACCCTGGCCGCAGATCTCCCGTGGTCCGTCCAGTAGAAAGAAGGTCCGGGCTTACGGGAGGCTTCGTCCCCATTTCGGGCCGGATGTGACTCCTCAGGCCTCGAGTCCACCCCGTCTTATTCATACCCGAATAGCTGGTCTTTGTCCAACACACGGGACGGACGGGTAAGGTAACTCCAAGAGCTTAGCTTCGAAGTGGGGACGTTGGGTCTTTGAGAAGCAGAGAATTCGAATCCCATCATCAGGTACCACTGCAACATCGAGCTCGGTTGCTTCCTCCATCCCTTCCAATATTATCTTGCAGAGTATAGATGGACAAAGGCGACTTGTCTTGGTTCGAATTTGGGATCGTGAATTGCCGCCAGGAGGTCCGAGATCTCCCTGGGCAACCCAAGCGCTCAGGGTCGTCGAGAGGTGGAATCGTGCTTCTAGCAGACTCCCTGGAGCGTCGAATGGTGGCCCGGCAACACGGTAGATGCCCCCCATGGAACTGCTCGGTGGGGTTTTCGAAGACAGAGATCCTTTCTCGAAAAAGCTTGACGAAGCGGTGCCGTTGCAGAGCTTGGCAGCGGGAGCCCTGAGCCTCATAGCGGCCATTACATAATATTAGTTGTCGGGGGTCACATCCAAAGCCATGATCGCAGAAAGCGACTTGCCGTGTTCGATGCAAGAAGACGCACCTTGACCTTGCCCAAAACTCCCCGATAGCTCAAAGTTTTCCTGAAAATTGGAAAACCAAGACGGCGCTCCCTTGAAACAGTCTAAAAGACGAGTGGGCCTTCTCGGGTTGGCATCACCAAATATATGGCTGTGCTTTCTGTTAAGCCATGATCTCGATCGTGGTGGTTGCTGAAGCTACCACAAGTGAGAAAAAAAAAAGCTTTCAAAAAAGCCTCTGTAGACTTGTCAGAAGAAGTGGAGCACACGACAGCTTAGCAAAAAAGCGGGCAAATGTCAAAGCCAAACTCAAAGTGGGATGTCAAGATGTCTAGATAGAGTCCAGATGGCATTTCATATCGCAGCGTCGTGGGTGGCGCGCTGTGGGCGATTTGGTATTGCATTCGCCTCGATGAAACTGAAACTAGTCCTGCCATTGGTTCAGTCCAGAACATTGGATGTCTTGCCACCGTCCCCCCGCGGCAAGCCGTTCATGAAGCCCCGCTTCCAGTGCATGTTGGAAGTTGGCCAATTCTCGAACAAGAGAGGTTCGTGGTATGGATTGTGGAATCGAGGGTAATTAAAGCTCGAAGCTCGGTGCCACCGCAAGTCGCCAAATTGGCTGGATCGAGTGGGAGGCAAATCAAAAGAATCCCCCATTTGACTCACGCGGCAAGCATATCAAGCTCCAGAGTAGTTGTCGCGTGGTGTGCCATTGGGCTGGAAGCCAACTGCACCAGAGAGAAGCCCAAAGACTTGACAGGCAAACACGTCTCCCACCACCAAAGTACCTCAATATCATAGCCATGTACCTTGAGGGGTCGCACGACCCATGGCCCATCCCGGCCATCCTTGTGAGGACGGAAAATATCACAGCAAGGATTAGCATAAAGTAGGGGCTTATCGTTAGGTGGCCAGGCGCCAAGTGAGGGGCAGTCTGAAGCATCGCGATGCTTGGAGAGGGGCACCTCCGTGCCTCATCACCACAGAATGACTGCTCGCCGGACAAGTCACTGGTCTAGAGTTGCGATAGCACAGACGATGGCAGAATAGAGCTCTCGTGATAAGAATTGAAAAATTTGCAGCTGTTTGTGGTCACGATCAACAGAATACTTTGGCAACAATAAACCGCTACAATTCGCAAGCTTGCTGCAGAGGGAGCAGCCTGACCGGCGGGGCGGCAAGGCGCGGTGTTCCATTAGCCAATTAGATACGGAAGGTTTCGAGGGCTTGACCCGCTTTTCGCTCAAAAATTTTGTGGTCTGTGGTGGGCCCCACTAAAATTCTGCCTCTGCACGCTCTTACCCCACCAAGCTGTCTCGCCCCTCCTCCTCTTGCCCTTAAAAACTTCCACCCCTCCAGAAATTCTTGACTTCCTCTCCCTCTTACTTCCTCCGTCGGCATACCTGATTCGAGCAATCTTACTGCCACATCAGTACGTTACCCTTCCCACATCACATCAACAATCAACATCACGAGAAGAACAACACATTCTAACATCAGCGCGCAGCGTATCCCTCAAACTTTTCGATCAGTGATCGCAAACCGTCAAAATGGGGTAAGTCGACCAATATCACCGTCATCCACGGCATCGCGGCCTCGACCGCGAGTTGGTCGAACAGCATCACTGACTTCATCAACAGCAAGGAGGACAAGAGTCATCTCAACGTTGTCGTTATCGGCCACGTCGATTCCGGCAAGTCTACCACTACCGGTCACTTGATCTACAAGTGCGGTGGTATTGACAAGCGTACCATCGAGAAGTTCGAGAAGGTCAGTTTTTTCTCAGTCGCCATCATTTCCCATCAGACCGACGAGCATTTCACACACATCGCAATTCGCTGGCCATTTGGCATTTTCTGCCTGGCTCTTCACTTTTCCCCGCAATTCTCTGCCTTTGTGCTGCCCCTCCTCTTATCGTCATGGTGGGGGAGGGGCACACAAAGTGCACAGATAGCAAATTTTTTCGAGCACGGACCCATTTGCCCTGCGGTTCTGCCTTTCCGCTCCATGCGACTTCCACTACCATTGCCAGCCTTGGCATGTTTGAACATCATGACTGACTCCATCAATAGGAAGCTGCTGAGCTCGGCAAGGGCTCTTTCAAGTATGCCTGGGTTCTTGACAAGTTGAAGGCCGAGCGTGAGCGTGGTATCACCATTGATATTGCCCTCTGGAAGTTCGAGACCCCCAAGTACTATGTCACCGTCATCGGTAAGTTGACACACCTCTCATGCATTATCTCGTCATGACAACAACATGCTAACATGTTCGTCCTTCCAGATGCCCCCGGCCATCGTGATTTCATCAAGAACATGATTACTGGTACCTCCCAGGCCGATTGTGCTATTCTCATTATCGCCGCCGGTACTGGTGAGTTCGAGGCTGGTATCTCCAAGGATGGCCAGACCCGTGAGCACGCTCTCCTCGCCTACACCCTCGGTGTGAAGCAGCTCATCGTCGCCATCAACAAGATGGACACCACCAAGTGGTCCGAGGCCCGCTTCAACGAAATCATCAAGGAGACTTCCAACTTCATCAAGAAGGTCGGCTACAACCCCAAGACTGTTGCCTTCGTCCCCATCTCCGGTTTCCACGGCGACAACATGCTTGAGGCCACCACCAACGCCCCCTGGTACAAGGGTTGGGAGAGAGAGATCAAGGGTGGCAAGGCCACCGGCAAGACCCTCCTCGAGGCCATCGACTCCATCGAGACCCCCAAGCGTCCCACCGACAAGCCCCTCCGTCTTCCCCTTCAGGATGTCTACAAGATCGGCGGTATCGGCACAGTCCCTGTCGGCCGTATCGAGACTGGTATCCTCAAGCCCGGCATGGTTGTTACCTTCGCTCCTTCCAACGTCACCACTGAAGTCAAGTCCGTCGAGATGCATCACGAGCAGCTCTCTGAGGGTGTCCCCGGTGACAACGTTGGTTTCAACGTGAAGAACGTTTCCGTCAAGGAAATCCGCCGTGGCAACGTTGCCGGTGACTCCAAGAACGACCCCCCCATGGGTGCCGCTTCTTTCGATGCCCAGGTCATCGTCCTCAACCACCCCGGCCAGGTCGGTGCTGGTTACGCCCCCGTCCTCGATTGCCACACTGCCCACATTGCCTGCAAGTTCTCTGAGCTCCTCCAGAAGATCGACCGCCGTACTGGTAAGGCCGTTGAGGAGAACCCCAAGTTCATCAAGTCTGGTGATGCTGCCATCGTCAAGATGGTTCCCTCCAAGCCCATGTGCGTTGAGGCTTTCACTGAGTACCCTCCCCTCGGTCGTTTCGCCGTCCGTGACATGCGTCAGACCGTCGCCGTCGGTGTCATCAAGAAGGTCGAGAAGGCCGTTGCTGGTTCCGGCAAGGTCACCAAGTCCGCTGCCAAGGCTGGCAAGAAATAAATCATTTCTTCCAACTAAACAGCAAAAACAAAAAGTCGCTTCCAGGGACACAGGACATTGGCCACCGAAAGGAAAGCGTCACGCGATATGTGTTGGCGCCACGGATCTTTTTGCTCGGTTTGAGCATTCGGTTATTTGGTATGGGGCACAATTTTGAGGAGGAAAAGGTCATGGGTTTCTGCGGCAAAACTTTCTCATATGTGCTTTAGTACAAAATAGAGTCCCTTAGAGGTGATCACGAACGTTATGATCTTTTCTACTGCTTGTGAATGTGCTTGATGTTTTATGATGCTTCATGATGCTGTTTGTGATACGTGAATGACG
Organism: Triangularia verruculosa; assembly: GCA_033296885.1. Classification (NCBI taxonomy): domain Eukaryota; kingdom Fungi; phylum Ascomycota; class Sordariomycetes; order Sordariales; family Podosporaceae; genus Triangularia; species Triangularia verruculosa. The sequence continues at coordinate 25,898 of MU864054.1, read as the reverse complement.
CTGTCTTGGTGAAGTTACCCGGCGGTTTTTCTCTTCGCCTCGTTGCTGACCGTGATACTTTTCTGTGGTGTTTAGGGTGGTGCGCTGCGTGCCCTTCAATGATGTCATGCCCTTCCGTTGCTGCACCAAAGTCTTGGCCGTCTACTCCCAAGGCTCCCTACTTGCACGTGGGTTCAAGCATCAATTCGACAGGTAAACTGAGCGTTGTTCGTCAAAGCTACCGAGTCTTGGATCGAGTCTGAGCCTCGTATCAAGCCAAGAAAACAACCGTATTGTCCAATCTCGATCGACGATGTACTACCCCTCCCTTGGTTAGATATACGTCCTGACCGCCTACGGCAAGACGCTCGGAACGCATCACCATCCGCGTCAGCCTCGGCTTGGCTTGTGACGTGACGATATCAAAGTAGTTGAAGATGCTGATGACCTCCAGTGCCAGCGCCATGAGCTCGATCCATCAATAACACTTCACCTTCTCCTAATGACCAGCAAATCTTCGTGGTCCTCGAGGACCTTTGCCCACTTTAGAAGGGGTGGAAAGCTTGAGCCATTCAGACTTCTCAAACAGGACGCTCACAATCTTCGACGCCGATGGGTCTCAGACTGGACTGTTTTCAACCAGCTGGTGATTGCCAGTGCGGTCTACGTCTTCTTCACCAATATCCTTCCAGGAATCACGTTTGCTAGCGACCTCTACGTGCTTACAGGGAAGTCTTGGGGGACCATCGAGGTAGTCTTTAGCACTGGCCTCTGCGGCGTTATCTTTGCGGTGTAAGTGTTTCAACTATCGAGCCATCATCTCATAGTCCACAGGGCTTACTGAAGATGCCAGTTTTTCTGCCCAGCCGTTGACGATCCTCGGTGTCACTGGGCCATTCTCGGTGCTCGCGGAAAATCTGTATGAGTTATGCAATGATAGCTTCAAGGTAGGTAGGCTGGATCTCTCTGTGTTTTTGAAAACTCAATCTGACGACATCAGGTACCCTTCCTCCCCGTTATGGCATGGTCGCTCATCCATTCGGCTTGGATGCATTACCTTCTGGCCATCTTTAACGCCCACGACTGGACCATGCAATATGTGACAGACTTCAGCGCCGACATTTTTTCTTTGCTCAATAGCATCATCTACTTCCACAAAGCTGCCATGGAGCTCAAGCGAACACACGAGCAGATGCCCTTGGATTCGTTTCTGTACGCCATGATCGGCGCGATTGGCACCTGTCTCGTTGCCATACTGCTTTCCACGGCCACAAAGTGGAAGCCCCTTTTTGGCCGCGTTATCCGGATGGGTCTATCAGAGTATGCCGCTGCCATCTCTATTATTCTGTTCATTGGCATACCATACATCGGAGACCTGGCCAACTTGGACCACGGCCGCCTCGCTGTGCAGACCTCCTTCCGACCTACCAACCCTGAGCGGGATCTCTTTCTCGTTCGTTTTTGGGAGCTGCCTGTCGAATGTGTTTTCATCGCCATCATCCCCGGGGCGATCATTACGATCCTCTTTTATTTTGATCATGAGATTAGCAGCATCATCTGCACCGTCGAGCGATATGGAGTCAAGAAACCTGGTGGCTACGCATGGGATATCGCCCTTTTAGGAACAACAACAGCCCTGTGTGGAATATTGGGTATCCCTCCAGCCAACGGACTGCTACCACAGGCGCCACTTCACTCGGAATCTCTTCGTCATTGGGTACAGGCGGAGCAAGTTGCTTCCGGCGCCGAAGAAAGTGCCCGGGCGGTGGGGGTTGTCCCAAGAGTTTACGAGCAGCGGTACTCTCACTTTGCCCAAGCAGCCATGATCTTGGTCTTCGTCAGCCCGCCGTTCCAGCAAGTCTTGGGCCTGACTCCTACGTCGGTGTTGGCCGGGCTCTTCATGTTTATGGGATATCAATCTCTCAGTGTTAATCCGATGTTGGCGAGGTTCTTTCACTTGCTCACACCACCATCTGAGTTGCCTAACCTGCCACTGGGAGTGAGTTGGGGAGGGGTGCATGCTTATACTGTCACCCAGATTTTGGTGACGGTGGCTATCTTTGTGGTCACACTCACTGTTGCTGCCCCGGGGTTCCCGCTTTTGATCATCATCCTAGTGCCAATTCGGTTGTGTGCGATGAATCGGATCTGGAAGAGGGAGACTTTACGGTTTGTGGATGGGTGGGCTTGTCGGGAGGGGAAGCCTGAAGACGATCGGTCGGTAGGAGGAGACGACCGTGTGGATGCCGATGGGCGTAGGGACCTGGAGCATGGAGAAGAGAGGGGGAAAACTCGATAACAGGGGTGGTCCAAGCCGCCCGAGTCCCGTTGTCGAGCTTCACTCGGTGTCTGAGATCGCCACATGGGCGCCTTTGGCATCCCCAGAGTCATTGTTCAAGGCCACCGCAACTTGTTTCACCAGCAATTCGATTTTCTTCCTCGACCCTTTCCATTTTACCTTGCCCTCTAATTTGCTTTCTACTCGACTCCCCAGAATCGAACGGCCAGCTTTGAAACATTGGAAAACACTACAGGAAAAAGAGAACAACCAGAACTCCTGTGTCATATCTGTTGTACACTCATAACCAACGCTAAATGCAAAATCTAACCCCTTTTCTAGGCTGTATACTGAAAGCCCATTGACCCTCGACAAGGCTCGTTTCTTGCGCCGGTTGCCGACAAAAAAAACTCTAAACGCCGTACCGCGTCTGGTTCCGGTTGCCATAAACTTGGCTCTGGCTCTGGCCATACCTCTGATTGCCATAGCCAGACGTCGTCCTCCCCTGACCAGGCTGCCTGAGAACACTGAGCTCCTCGTCACTCGAAGTATTAGCAGTGCTCTCTGATTTCCTGAAGCCACCCTCCTTCCTCCACTTGCTGCTCATCATCACGTCAAAGACCATGCACGGGTTGAAGACGTTCAACACCACCACGGCAATGGCAATCATGACCGACTCGAAGCCAATGAACAAGTCCTCTCTCGACATCAACGGGCCGTTCCATCCCTCGGATAGCTCAGCAACACGGAAGCAGGACCGCCAGAAGATGGCAATCGTGCTGACGGCAAGGGCGACGATGATGCCCTTGAACATGAAGCCACCGCGGATGGACTTGGCAGGCTCGGCTTGCTCAAACCCAGAGTCGGGGCCGTAGGTCTTCTTGCGGTTGTGGACGCGGAGGAGGAACTCGCCGGAGACGGCGACGAAGACGGCAAGGATGAAGACTTGGAAGGAGAGGCCGGCGATCATGATGTTGTTGCCCATGTTGAGGAGCTTGATGTCGTCTGATGCGGCGGCGATGCCTCCGCCTGCTGCTTGGAGGACGAGGGAGACGACGTCGCAGGGGATGAACTGGCCATTTTTTATCAGCATCATCGTCTCTTCGTTGTTCAACCAAAGGGGGGGGGGAAGGGGGTGGTCCTTACAATACGGGTATACCAACGCGCTGGTAACCTACTACACTCCTCCCCGTACACGCTCACCACCTTGGCCAAGCAAGTATACACCCCTGCCGCCAGAAAAGCCGGCCCGATCGTCAGACAGACAATCTGCACCATGAACCCCATGTCATCCCACGGGTTGTTGGCCGAGATGGCCCTCCCGATGTAGCCGATGGCCTCGCAGAAGAGGCCGAGACACATCATGACGGTGAAGAAGGTGCCTTGCTTCCGGGCGCGGAAGTAGGTGATGATAAATGCGAGGAGGGAGGCGGAGAACAAGGCGGCGAAGATGGCGTTGGCGGCGAGGGATGGGATCTTCTCCCACACGCCTTTGATTGGGGGTTGGGCATCCCAGCAGAATTGGGCGGTAGTTTCGGCGCAGTATTCCTCCCAGGTCGGGTAGGGTGAGGGTGCCGGACCGTGGTTGTCTTCGTTGTAGGTGTCCATTGCTTCTGGTGGCTGTTTGTCGGTGTTCTTGCGTATGGCGGTGGTCCTATCGGCAACGGCCCAATGATTGACTGAGCCCAGACGAGGACGGATTATGGATGGGTGAATCTATCGTTATCTGTGTTGTTGTATCCAGGAAGAACCAGTGCTACAGAGAGTTCAAGGCCGAGACGAAGGGTGAGGGGAAGGTAGGGTATATAAAAGTATAAGTGGTCAGCAACTAGGAGGAGGGAGGACGGCTGCTGCGGAAGTACTCTTCTCAAGCTTGATAGTTTCAGCTTGACTAGGTCTCGGAGGGCCGGATGGGCCATGAAGTATGCGAAGAACGTTCTTTTATGAAAGGTATGTTTGTCCCATCTGTCTCCGGCTCAATCCCCCGGTCCCCTTTACCATCGGACCCCGGGCTCACATTCTTTCCTTTTTTAGATCAGTGCCATACATGAGGATTAGTTTTTTGTTTGGCATCACCGCGACGTACCCCCCGTTGGTGCCGTTGAGGGACTGTGGTTGTCTCGGGAGGCCATGTCGCTCCCCTGGGGTCTGAACGACATACTGGGCTCACCTATTGACGGGTAGGGGCCTAGATCTTGGGCCTGGGATCAGGGCTGTGTAGATGTGGGCATGCGGGAAAGATTACAAGCTGACGCAAGCAAATGCAAGCAGGTGTGTAGTCGACTTGATCCGAGCTATTGTAACCCACGAAAGATGTTCTGAGAGGTCAGCTCGGTACGGTATCGCTGTATTGTGCGTGTAATAAACAGAGAGACGGCACGTACTTACACTGCCTCGCTCGCCAACCGACGCAACGGATCGCGGCTCGTGGCTCATTGACTCGTGGAGTGAGACCCCCCAGCCTTGTTCGCCTCGCGTACAATGCTACCCATCTTCCTGGTAGGGCATCAACATGCGCCAGTCCCTGTTGTTGGTCGTGTAGCACGACGTAATACGCTGTGGCTGCTTGAGCGTTGAATGTAAAATCGCCGACGTGGTGTGATTGATTTCCCGAGTTCGCTCCCAACACATCCTTCGCGGGGCAATTTTGAAAGATCAACAGGGGCTACCGGAGCTATTGCTCGCAATTTTGTCCTTTTACTTGAAAATCAGAAAGTGAACAAATACCCAAAGCGGCGCTGGTTACGGCGGGGGGTACGCGGGCAAAGAATTCTGTTTGCAAAACGGGAGCTCCCATTGTGTGAGGGCGGATACGGAGCCGGAGTACTTCTGCAAAGACCAAGAATACCATTAAAACTTCATCGGTATCCGCGGCCCGGTGTCGAGACTTTTACTACAGTGTATGCCGCATGGCAGCGCGTCACCAAACAGAAGCTGAATCCCTTTGTTGGCGCAGTGTGTCGTCAGCAGACGAGTGGGCGATGTAAAGATATAAAAAAGGTCAGTATTGTTACATGGCGATCGGACCCAAAAGCCCTTGAAAGAAGGCCAATACATCTATAAGATACCTTTACCACCCCTCTCTCATTCTTCTCACTTCGAAGTCTCAGTTACGCCTTTATCTTACACTTCCTCGATTCCTTCTCCAAACTTCCCGGAAACTAGCACTATCAACTCATAAACTCGCTGAGATCCGAACACTCTATTTACCATCAACAGTATGCAAAGGGAATGTATGTCTTTCGCGATCCACGGTCCCATATGGATGTTTACCATTGGGTTGCGACAGGGACAAGAACAGGAATGGACAGGCACAAAGTCATCCTCAGGACGCGTGCCAGTTAAAGCCTAAACACCCCTCAACCTGGATTTAGACTCAAATCTGTTCCATCACATGGTAGGGTTGCCGCTTTTCCAGAAACTTCAAATTTCTCCCTTCTGCAATGACCACCAAAATCCAACTCAAGGCTTCTGTTGGCCTCATATGCCTACGTAGTCCGGAGCCGGAGGAACAACCTCGTGCGACCCGCTCCGCCTCCCCCGCTCCCCAGCTGTGGGAGCTGAAGACGAATGCCATCTCCTCATTGGCCAACCCGGCAGGTTGGCTCTCACTCTTTCACCCTGCACAATTCATAGGCTCTCTGGGATTATTACCTGTAAAATACCGATACGGTACTCTACATTGAGCCTCTTGAACTTCTCTCATTTATCGCACGGGAATCTCTACAAGATCTTCGATCCTTGGCATAACCGCCCCCCCCACCCCCTTCTTCCCTGTCATACACCCCGGTCTCCCGGGATTTTTGTGTGTGTGGTACGAGAGCATGTCCATCGTCCACCCGAGAAAAAATATCACCAAAGGGAATTACAGATTCGAGATGGGAGTTCTACATGCCAGAGCGCGTAAAGAAATCTCCAATATCTCACGCTCACACAGCTCCCCCCCATCTTCACCACCGAACAACCTCACCAATTAAAGTTCAAGAATCGGTAGGCAAGCCAGGACATAGAAGCTCTAGATGAACCCGAACCGGCCACCACCAAACCACACTGCATGCATGTGGGGCTTGGTGAGGGCAAAACATAAGAGATAAGAGATGCCAAGTTACCACAGTTGAAGGGTGACACAGCTGCTCACCCTGTTTCTCTTCCCCTCAACAAAAACTAATATAATCAAGCAACGGGACCGGAGAGCAATACAAAGGTGAGAAGGGTGTGTGTGATCGTAAAGAAGACGGGAGACAGCGCCTAGAAGAAAGCGAAACCGAAGCGTTGTTCCGGAAGCAAAAAGGTATGTTGTTAGTCCTCGTGGGTTGATAGCTAGGGCTGGAGTCGATCTACTCAGATCTTTGGCCATATCTAGAGTCAGCCTCGTCACAAAGCGGCCGAGATCTCGGTCTTCAACAAAGTCTCCCTCTTCAAATCTCACCCACGGCCCACGCCTACCTTACCTCATAAACATCAGATCATTCTCATTACTCTTCGTATATGTATGCCTGTATGTATCTACCGGTAAATTATATATATATATATATGCAAGCAATGCAGAGCCATGCAAGCAATGCAGAGCCGCGCAAGCAGCCCATGAGAAAAAAAGCCACAATGACCCAATAAACCAATGCAGCCTGTGAATGCTGGCCAATCTCGAAAACGCCTTTCCCTTGAAAGCTTTTGAGTGTTTGTTACTCCCCAACGTGTTTCCCAATCTAGACCCGAAGCTGGTCAAAATGAACGCCAAAATCCAAAATGCGTCTTCTTTTCCTTTTCCCTGCTTCCCCTCTCCACCAACTCTCACTTCTTCAAGCCCACGCTGGCAGCCGACTCCTTCCGCAAGTGCGGCGCCGCTGGCCCCCTCCCACCACCCTCATCCGAACTTCCCGCGCCGCCTGGACTCGTAGCAGTCAAACCCGCAATGTCATCCGCGCTCGTCGTGACCCCCCCGACGGCCTTACCTTTTCGCACCCTTGTTAGTGTTCCCCCTCCGCCCCTAAGACGGCATTGGAAGACTTACTAGCACCAAGACTGATTCCCCTCCCGCCCTTCATCGAGTCGAAGCTCATGTGGCTCCCGCTCGTCCCCCGTCTCTTAGGCGTAGTCATCATGTTCATCATGCCCGTCATCCCCGTGGTGGCCGCATTAGCTCCAGCGGTATTAGGACTGTCCGCGAACCCATCCGCCATCTCCGCCTTCGAAACTGGCGTCTGCGGAGAGTTGAGATAATCTTCACCACCATTCGCAGCCATTTCGGCAGCTAAATTCCCTTTGCTTCCCCTCGGCCTGGCAATCCGACTCGTCCTAGGCGGTGCAAAAACAGGCTGCTGTTGAGTCGATGGAGAGGGAATATGGCTCTCCCTAGAGACCGGCCTTGCCCTCTCCTGGAACTGCAATTGCCCCTGCGACTGGATCTTCAAGGGGCTTTCCAGTCTCTTCGTCGGGGATATGCCACCCTCACTCCCAACCTCGTTTAATTCTGACCCAGGGACCACCCCATCGCCATTCTCACGCCCGTTAACTTCTACAACTCGCACCGTCTCCTCCCCAACTGCCGTGCTGACGTCGCTATCAGCCACATCACTCCCCCTAGCCAAATGGCTTCCCCTCCTCAGACTCTTCTTCATCTTCACCAGATCCGTATGCTGCCTCCTGACGGTTCTATACCGCTCATATTCCTCCCTCGTATGCTCCGCGCCCGTGAAGCTCTCTAGCGCATCAAGCACGTGTGGGAAGACCAATCTGTCGACGTCTCTCGCCCACAAGAAATCCAAATGTTCGTAGTGGGGAATCTCATTCGCTACCGTCCGACTTGGTAATTCCTTCAGCATCGCCTTGATATCGACCAGTGAGTCGCTACCTCCATAAACCAACACGACTGGGGTCTTGATGTTCCTTGTAGGGTATCTGGCCACCTTGGTGTATTTGTTGTTGGTGGCGGAAATCAGCGGGCGGTGAACATCGTCGTCGTACATCTGGAAGGATTTGGTTCGTATGATTTGGAACCAGTGGACGACTGATTTGGTCGACGTAAACGAGTATAGGTGGGGGTAAGCGGCGAGTTTCTGAGAGGTGCTGATGTTTCGAGTCTGCCAGTTGAAGAGGAAAGACAAACCAAGATCGATAAACTTGGTAAACAGCGGTGGGTAAAGAATCGACTGCCACATTGTGGCCGAGCTAAGAATGGAGCGCCGGCCGAATAGCAGGAACAGAACCTGTGGAGAGGCCTTGACTAACGTGTCGACTATGCCATTAGACAGGCCGGCTGGCGACATGGCTGGGGCCAGAGCGATAAAGACATTGACCTGCTCGTTGAGCTTGGGATGAATGGACAAGCTTGCAAAGGCTTGGGCGGTGCCCTGGGAGAAGCCAATATAGGAGAGGGAGGGCTGGCCTGTGATTTCGAGGATGTAGCTGATGCTGTTGGGGATGTCGTGGAGGGCAAATTGATCGATCGAAAAGTTCCAGAACTCGGTCGTCGTGGGGGAGTACCGGATTGACTTCTTTGAGTACTTGTTGCCTCTGTTGTTGCCGAGCTGGAGATGCTGTCAGCCATAACCGCTAAGCCTCAGAGTTCCAGACTGCCCTACCCAAACATCAAAACCCTTCTCCACCAGCGCAAAAGGCAGTGCACGCTGCTCATCCGTCAAGCAAACCCACACCTCGCTGTTCATCAACAGCCCGTGGTGCAGATAGACAACCTTCTTCTTGATACTATTCGGTCCTCGATTCACCCTCTCCTCCTCTTCACCCTTTCTCCAGGCCAAACGGTGTATCCCCAGCAGATATCCATCCTCGGTTCGCACAACGTGTTCCTCAGCGGTGTAGCCAAACATGGCACATAAATCGACGAAATCGGAGGCATCCCGAATCGAGGCAGACACCGCTACTTTCCCGTTAGCATCCCCAACCACCACCCCAGTCGCAAATAAAATAAAAAAAAGAAGAAAAGGAACATACATTTCCTCCTCTGCTCCGCCCTCTTTTGCGCAGGAGTAGTCCACCTGTTGAACAGGCGTCTCGAGATTCCATAACATAGCTGTAGCAGTGATGGCGCTTGCAGATCGTCACGGTTAGCTCAACCCGAGCTTTTGAACTCCGAGATTCTAGGGGAAGGGGAAGGGCAAAAGCTATTGGAAGCTCACTCACGTAAAGCAAGTGTAAATATTCGAATAAAGGCCTCGAGCCCTACGAGCAGAAAAGACCCAACAAGGGCGACATATTCGGTCGGGTTGAGGCGTCCCAGGAAGGGGACAGGCATCTTTGTTGTTGGTCAAGGTGGGTACGGTGAGTGAGTGGTTATTGTTTCCAAGCACTGACTGATTGGCGTTTCTTTTTTATCTAGTGATTCATTTGGCGCTTTTGAGATTTTATCTCGTCAACAAAACCATGAGGAGGTGGACGGTAACGTCAATCTTGTAAGATGGGTAATGATTAACCGTAGAACAAGAAAACACTCCCCTATCCCGTTACAAAAAAAATATGATTCCCCAATCTCGCGGCGATCCGAATGGAGTGGCGAGACGAGGTCGAAAAAGAGAGCTTTTAGGGGGAAAGAGGGAGGGAGCTACCACCGCCGCTCCACTGCATTGTCAGAAGGTTGTTAGTGATTTTGAAGAGTCGCTGCTGAAACGGGGCGATGTGATGTCACAGGTGTCAGAGCGTCACATGCCAAAAACTTCCCAGCCGTTGCCGTTGGGTCCTCCCACGCGATCCTCCCTTTTGGGGTGATGGCAACGTGGGGGTTTGGTATAAACGATTTCCTCTACGTATACATGATTGGCTCATCAAACAAGATAGTTGGAAAACTATTGTATTTAGGACTGACCCAGTGGATGCCATTGGGGATTCAGGGCTTATATAATGCAGATCGAAGGGTTCTGTCAGGGTTAAGCGTGCGCTTAAAAACTTCTAAAAAATGTTGAATGGGAGCAAAATATGCATCAGCCGTGAATCGAACACGGGGCCCATCGATGGCAACGATGGATTTTACCACTAAACCACTGATGCTGTCTTCCAGAATGAAGGGTAGAGCTGGAATGAAGAAATATAACGAGAGCTCCATGCTGCACCACTGGCCATCAAGCGTGAGTAACTTCAAAATGCAAATGCCTCTTGGGTCCTCTAGCAATTGTTAACAGGGGTTAAGAAGGCCAAGTGTTGAGACCAGAATAGGAGTAACATTATGCTGTGCAATAGCTATGAACTCGAAAACCGTGGGGAATCACTAATATAAAACCGACGAACGCAAAGACAAGCCTGCTCTCATGATCACCCCATCCTCTCTTCATAAAAACAAGACCGACAGACTGACACCTTTGAAGGAAAGCCAAGGACCCCCCCCCCCCAAAAAAACTGCTTCATCTCATCCCTCTTTTTCTTCTTCAGCTTGTAGCTTTCGAAACGAACCAAAAAGTCATCAACCACCATCACTACAACAATCCAACTCACGCCTGCTTCTCCGTATGACCATCATTCAACAACATCTCCAACACAATTTGTCCACCCGGAACTTCAGGGTGGCTCATGCAAATCTTCACGGTCCCCTTTGAATCCATCTGCGGCGGCAGTCCTCCGGGACCGTTAGCTATCCCGCTCCCCGTCGGACCCCTGAAACCATAATCCAAACACCTCACGTCCCTCCCTGCAATAATCTGCCTCAGCCTGCCATTCTCTGCGTTCCTTACCTCCACATAATCGTCATTAAAGAGTAACAAATACTGCCCAAACATGGTCGCCGCCTTTGCCTTCTTTTGCTTGCCCGAATATTCCATAATCAGCGTACGGCTGATTTCGCCATGCTTGTCGACATAGACCGCGCAGTCCTCGTACGTGAGCAGGAATTCCTGGTCATTGAGCTTGAACATTCCCAGAGGCCTTTGGTTGATTCTCGAGGCAATGTTGGCAATTGCTGGAGCGCTCAAATCCCGCGGGATTGATTGCGTGACCTTCTTATCCAGTGTTAGCAGCTCGAAACCCTTCGCCGAGGCTACAGCAATGTACGACTGGAACAGGTTGAGGGAGAAGCACTCGGCGGGGATGTAAAACTCGTCAAAATCACGGAATGATTCCGTTGAGCCGGCGCCGCCCTTGCGGCCGCCAAACAGCCGGGACTTCTTCTCAGTGGCCTTCTGGAAGACCGGCTCAAGGACCTTGAACGTGTTATGCATGCCCTCCTTGCGCTTGTAGAACAAGAGCATTCTATCCTTCATGCGTGCCGTGGCGAAGAAAGCGACGTCCTTGGCCAACCGCTGAGGTGCCCGGCGGGGATTGTCATGGGATGGTGCAGGGAAATTCGAGACGGGAGCGACTACGTCGAGAGGATACGAAATCAGCGACCTGTCGGCGATGAGCAGGCAAACTGAAAAGTCCTCCAACACGGTAATCTGGGTGACCTTGCTGATCTGCACCGTTCTCGTCCATCCGCGCGGGTTCGATGTCTCTGAGATGTATACGCCATAGTCCGTTCCAATGGCTATCATTGACTTGCCAAAGGCCGTGAAAGCGCAAGCACAGTTGACGACAGCCCTGCAAACCGGAGGCGGGCCTCTACCTGGACCATATACCTGTTCCATCTCTCTGATAGCCCGATCCAACGGGGTCCCCCGAATGGACACACTCGGCTGCCTGCCCATAAGTGAGATAGAATCATAGGCAAAAGCGCCATCAGAGATGACGCGCAGGCGGAATGGCTCGGCATTCTGTGCGTGCAATGCTCGTGCATGTCTGGTCTTGGCTTCAATAATGGCCGAACACCAAGTTGCCCTTTCCTGGGCTGACGAAGCATAGAGGGTGTAGATCTCGTGGCCGAGATGCTTGATTCGGAATGGGTAGATGATCTTGCCATCATCAGTGCCACCAGAGCCTAGGCGAGTGGCCGTACTCATGGACCCCATAGAAGAACTAGTTCCCGCATGCTCGAGCCCAGGCCGCTCCGCTCCATTAGAGGCCACCTTGTTGAGCTGAGTGCCGGAACCAGCTGCTACCGCTGTTCTTGTTAGAGGGGCTGTCAAACTCTTCTGTTTGGCGACAGGATCGTCGTTCATACTTTCTAGGAAGAGCAGAGGCATAGGGATTGGCTGTATGAAATGTTAGCATCAGATATAGGTTGTGCCTGGCTTCTCGTAAATGGCTCACCTCTTTTGAGACGTCGTATTTCTTGTCACCCCTGCCATCCTTTGCCGCGACGCCTTTGGCCAGAATGAAGTAATGATCAAATAGGAATGCATGTGTATCAACCCAGCGGACGCCTTTCGAGCCCTGTCTCTGAAGCTCGCCCTGCTTGAGTAGTTCCCGTCCGAGATGATCGAGATTCAACACTGACTGGAAGCCTGGGCGCAATACCAGCTGACCCTGCAGCTCCAGTAGCTCAACCTTCTTTGTCATCTCGGCAACCTTCTCGTCGCACTCGTGTGTAACCGCCTTGATTTCTTCAAGGGCCTTGACAAGGTTGGCTTTTTCTTCGCTTTCGCCAAGCATGTTCTTTTTAACGGTCTCCAAAAGAAGGCCATATCTTTGTAATCGCGTAATGGGCGCCTTCACGAAAGTGGTCCATTCCAGACGTTTGGACCGTTTATGATCTCTGACCACATCAAGAAACTGCCGAAACAGGAGGTTTCTGCTGGCCTCCCTCCTGATCAGGTAGGTAGCATGTGGGAAAGATGAACAGTACTCGATATAAATAGGTCTGGCCTTCCTGATCCATTCCCTGAACAGATCACTAAAGCCAACGATCCATGGCCCTTGCTCCTGCTGGCGGTATTTAAGCTGCGACAGAAGATGTTCTTTGTTGATTTGCTGAACCGCATCAACCTTCCCAAATACCGCCTCGAGGAATTTTTCCAGTCTATTTGTCGCGATAATCGGTGGTTGGTAGACACGAAGCTGATCTCTATAGAGTAGCCGAAGAACGTCGAGCTGGTTCATGAAGTCTTCCTCGCCCGTGACAATCTCGTGCAATACATTTTGTCTCTCAACTTCCTTCTTGTGCTTGGCTTTGATGTCTTCCATCGTCACGCCGTGGAAAGTGGCCCAGTCAAGGGTGGGTGTGTCTTCCTCAGACATCATGTTGTCCAGATTCACCTTCTTAAGCGTCCGGCCGCAATGGTGGGAGTAACATCTCACTGGGATGCCATCTCCATGCAGCCTGGGCACAATACCCTCATCTTCATGCAGCTTTGGAGCGTAGCAACCGGAGCCAGTAAGCTGCCAGAGCACACCGGAAAGTTGACCGGCCCCAAACTTGACCCATTCCTCCTCGGGTAGCAGGATTCCGGCTGCAAACATCGACTCAACGACGTTGGCACTCAGGAGCTCCGCGTCGGCAACATTCATGGTCGGAACTTTAGCACAGAAAAGCCTCAAGACTCCCTCTTCGATGGTCTTTCTCTTTAGGTCTGGTTCGCCTTCGGCCATTTCGCGAATCCAAGCAGTTATGCCACTGAGGGCCCACGGCTCTGTACATCGCTTAATGTCAGCAGCATTGAGCTTTGCAGGTACAAACTTCTTCCTTCTCCCAGTAGGCAGGGTAATCATGTCGTAACCAGCCATGGACGATGGGGTGCCCGTCTCATAGCCCTCGTACGCAGATCCTTGTGGGTAGGGAAGTTGATGCTGCTGTGACATTTGCTTCTGCGCGCGCCTCCGCTCCTCAGCAGCATCCGTTCTTGATCTAGCAGGAGCTACAACAGGAGGTGTGTTGCTATGACTCGACAGGGATATTGAACGCTCAACCTGTTGCTGAATGGCATGCTGATTGGGGTACATTTCATGATTATCGGGCGGGTAGGGGAGACGAGAGTCCGCGCTCAGAGAATGGTTGTGCTGATAAGCGGCTCTGTTTGCCGGATCAGGGGCAAGGTGGGAGCCACTGTTTCGCGTTTCGAGGCCCGGAGGAAGGGCAGGCAGAGGTCGGCTGGACAAGCCGGGATGCCAAAACATTTGATCGTACGGATAGTCCTCCTTGGACGGGGAGTCACTACTCTGCCGCGAATGAAGCGATACCCTTTCGTCACCCTCATCGAAGCTCAAACGGTGAACCTGGGGCTGTTGGAGGCCACCAGTGCCACCATAGTCAACCGAAGCTTCGGAAAAGGGAGCATATTCAGGGACTTGACCAGGAACTGGAAGCGGCCTTGGCCCATCCTGAGTAGATGCCGTAGCTGGTGGAGAATTGACTTCGTTTCCATAATGCAAATTCCCCGCGTAACCGCCACCGTACATTCCAAGGTCCATTCCACCATAGTCACTGTCAGTGCTGGCCTGTTCCTCGGCAGGTGTGGAAAGCTGGGATGCTAACGGAGGAGCGATCGGCGTCGAGACAGTAGGCGCGGATGAAGTCGAGGGCTTGTAATCAGGATATCCTGGAAAAACCATTCCACCAAACCTTCGATCGTCAAGATCATCTTGCATAGCTTGGAGCCCAGCGGCGCCCTCAGGGTCGCTTTCTTCCGAGTCCCAGTCGTATGTCGTTGAGATTTCATTATTGCTGGTCAGCGCAGAAGAGGCATCAGATGGGTGGCGATTCAAGAGCGAGTGCGTCGCAGTCGTGCCGGTTGTGCCAGAGGCATTAGAGCCATACCGCCGCACCATATCCAAGTTATTGTCGGACAAAGCACCATTAACGGGCAAGGGCCGCTGCCCACGAGAGGCAATCCCGAGGTCAGAAACAATATCCTGAATCAAGCTGTCCTGAGTAACTCGCGTATCACTATTGCTGCGTCCGTTTGCTCTCCAACTTGCGCCCTCCGTCAAGTCATCCAAGGGGCGACTCGGTAGAGGGGCATTTGTCGGGTGGCGGGAGACCAAAGTGCTCTGATACCCGTGAGTTGGGGGTGAAGGTATTGGCGACGTGTGCGAGTTAGATCGAGAGGCGCGGTTGGCAAAAGATGTGGGATCTGGGGAGTATGCTGGACCAACAGGGATCTGAGAGTGCGTCGGATACGGTACTTGAGAGTTCGAGGCAGACAGCCCAGGGCTCTGCGGCCCGTTGAGCCCATTCGTCGCATAAGAACTGGAGTATTGCTGGCCACCATAGCTCGTCGAGTACTGTGATTCATATTGCGGATAGCTAGCAGATGATGGAGTCGGTGCCGGCTGAGCATACTGTGGACTATGAAGTGCCGAGTCAAAGGATGAGTTTGGTAGCGCTGGAGAAGCAGTAGCCGAAGACTGCTGTACCCCATAACTCGATGGCGGAGGAGGTACATAGGCGGCAGAGACATGGGGAACGGTGGCTGAACTGTAACTATAACCGTAGTTGTTATTGTACCCTGCAACAGTGGAGTGTCTTTGCGGAACGGCGGCATTCGCGGTTGCATACGCGGCTGGGTTGTACGCCTGGGGAGTGAAATTTTGAGGGGGAGCATTATATGTTGGGCTCGCTGTTGGCGTATATCGGTTCGCCGCAGGTGATGGGTGGTAAGGGAGTGAGGTAGACTGCGATCGAGCGAAGTGTTGAGGGTTATATGCAGAATGCGATGGAGGCGGAGGCGGGACGTTGCCCTGGAACTGTCGTTGATAGGCCGTGTTAGGAGTCAACGGAGGAGGGGGCATGTAGCTCGCTCGGTTTGACGGCGGCGGCGGTGGTGGTTGGGATTCTACTGTCGGGCTCGTTATGAAGAGCTCATCTTCACCCCTCCCCACATTGTTGTTTCCGATATAGAGGGGGTGCGGACGAGGAGCACCGGAATTTTGATCAAAGAAGCTCGAGTCATCTCCGTTATTGAAGCTCGGTTGCCGCTGAGGATATCCTGCCGGTTGTTGTTGCGCACCACCGGCGACGGGATACTGCGCGGGGGGCACATGCCCGTAGCGGCGCGACTCGTCCCCGCGGAAGGACATGGTAATGGGGATAGAGAGAACCGAGTTGCTGGCACAGGAAAGAGTACGGAGTCCGAGGAAGTAAAAGGCAGCAGAGGCGATTTATCGTCCCCTCGCGCGCAAAGTGCTACCGAGCGGTTTGAATACGAGCGGACACCTTCGTGAGGGTGACCTGGTCAAACGACGGCAGTCTAGTGTAGGATTGTGGAGAGCGGAAAGGCCGAGAGAAAATAGAGATGGGGTATGTGGCTCAAGAGTCAATCGTAGGACTCATCCGCGTGCGACCGGCCTCCGCATATGTGCTTTACCAGGCACGGGGCTCGAATATCGATTATCGGCGGTGATAGGAGGCTTCAACGAAGTTATCAAGACATGGCTCAGGTCCCTCGCTTGTGAACAGTGGATCGTGGGTCGGCAAAGTGGATGCGGGAGGTAAGGAAGACGCCGTTACAAGCCCTGCGAGCCCTGTGCCTGTTCGCCGCCGGGTGTGTGGAGGTGGAGTCCTCCGGCAGGGTCGCAGTCAACCCTGGGCCTTGTCACTGGCAGTGCTGTCGCCAGATGCTGTCGGGTGCTTCCGTGGCGCAACACCCAGCGTATGTTGGGAGAATGGCAACAATGAATTAATGAATCGCGGAGGGATGCGGTTCTTCTCGTGATCGGCTGGGGTTTGGAATCTCAAACAGCGGCGACCTGAGCGTGGGCAAAGCACCGACCAGGCCACAGATGGCTTGAGCCTTTTCTCTTCGCAGCGTCGCAGACGGAGACGGGAGTCAAAAAGAGGCGCAGAGCCCGAGGCAGACAGCCAGGCTTGATAGATCGCGCAGTTGGCAGCAAAAGGACGGCAAAAGAACCCGATAAGATATATCAGGTAGGCCTGCTTTCGGTTTGACCAGCTGGCAGTCCTGGCTGGGCTCTGATCCTCCCCCACCCAGTCGCCTCGACCTGAGGGACAATGGAATGACCACTGTCACACAGCAGCACTTTTGGTATGGGTCGGAGTTCTGCCCTCGTGTTGTGGGCGGCGGCCAAGGCACTTGGCTTTGAGCCTTCCGCATCGTAACCACTCATCACTCCCTGCCCGTTGTCCCCCGTTACGTCGACCTCCACAAGCCAATCAGCCTTGGATTACCACGGATGGCGGCATTCAAGCTCACGCGAGACTTACGGCTACCAGGTAAATAGAGAGTCGAGTTGTTGTTAAGTGCGTCTGCCGCACGCTTGTGCAGATTGTGTGTTAGTACAGGCGTCCCTTTCCACAGGTCATCACCATACGATATGCCGGCCTGGTGTTTTCCCTCTGTTGGACAAGGTATCCAGAGCTCTGTAGGAAGGACAGCGATGGGGCCACTATGTGTATAGCCCGGGAGTTCAATTCTTGTGCCAGGTGGTTTGCAGACCTTGCAGCGCTCTACCATATTACTGGTATCCTTACTTAAGTTATGGTAAGGTGTCACAAGTTTGTGTCACGCTATATTGGAATATCCGCATCTTACCTATCAATCACTTGGTGTTTGTGTTTAAAGATATAGATCCAACAAGACACTCTTCCCGCCCTCCATCCTATGGTGAGGTGTTTCGAAGGCTTCTCCTATACCAACATGTCGCTGTCTCGGTTTTAGGAAGAGGGGCACTCCAACTCCATCATGCCGGGGAAGCATGGGAAACTCCCAAATGCCTATCCGATGGCTCGAAAGACGTTTGGGTTATTTTCCGTGTTGCAGTGCCGCAGTCGAAGTTTCGAGATGGGTTTGCTGTTGGTAAGCGCCGCCTTCAGAATAAAGCGGGATGACGGCAGTGCGGGGTTCAGCAAGGTCTTCGCCGCGGGCTCTCTCGTCATCCATTGGGACCCCACCTTCACCAGCGATCCGGTCCTCGGGTTTCCGAGCTGTCCCCCGCCGTGCACCCAAGTGTCTGGATTTTCCCTTCTCAAATATCGTGAGCTTCCCCGTACATCCTGTTCTCCCATCCAGCTCAGGTACTCCAATCAATCACCCCAATTCAATCAAACCTCCAACTTTCCAAATCAATACCGTTAAAATGGTCAAGGCTGGTACGTAATATCTCGACTTTACCCCACCTTTGGCACATTTCCCGTCCTACAGGGCTGTCATCCATCCCAGAGGTCAGTCTGGGGGTTCGTGCTGATCAAGAACAACCCGACAACCTTGATGGGCACTTTATCTGGCCGGAGGGGTTCTCGAAGCCCCGGGAGGGCTGCCTGGACCCTGCAGGGGCGGCCCGGTGCAGAGGCGCTTTGGTTTCTGGGTACCGTCGCTAACAAGCTGGATGTGTAGTTGCTGTCGTCCGTGGTGACTCCAAGGTCTCTGGATCTGTCGTTTTCGAGCAGGAGACCGAGAGCGGTCCCACCACCATCACCTGGGACATCACCGGCCACGATGCCAACGCCAAGCGTGGCATGCATATCCACACCTTCGGTGACAACACCAACGGCTGCACCTCCGCCGGCCCTCACTGTAAGCCGCCATGTCGCTCCTATATTGCAGTACGTCCTGAAGGCTCTCTGCTAACCACCAACCTTCTCACAGTTAACCCCCATGGCAAGACTCACGGCAACCGGACTGACGAGAACCGCCACGTTGGTGACTTGGGCAACATTGAGACCGATGCCCAGGGCAACTCCAAGGGCACTGTGACCGACAACCTTATCAAGCTCATTGGCCCCGAGAGCGTCATTGGCCGCACCGTCGTCGTCCACGCCGGCACGGACGACCTCGGCAAGGGTGACACCGAGGAGTCTCTCAAGACTGGCAACGCTGGTGCCCGCCCTGCTTGCGGTACGTCGTCTTGAAAACGAACAATATCTCAAAGACTCAAGCACTGACTGTCTTCTTTCCAGGTGTCATTGGTATCTCCGCCTAAACTTCTTTGCAGCGCTTTCCGAGTTGATAAGCTGGGTATAACGGGATGGTGACCAAGGGAGGTACTGCTACTGGATAAAACGGTGTAGTCCTCTGATTGTTTCTACAAAAGTTGCTCTTAGATGACACAACCAAAAAACAATTTTGGAAAGAAAGATAGCGATCTCAAGTTTGATTAGGAGCCTCATGACGAAATAAGGCGGGGTAAGCACGGTGTAGAGCGGTATAGACTCCGCATCTTACTCTGGTTGAGCTTGAGTGAGCCGGTCCAACCTACATTATAATCGTCAGTCAGTAGTGAAAAAAGCCATACTGGCCAGAATCTTTGGCTACAGCGACCGAAGACTCATCTCCTCCCATCACACCATGTTCGGGTGTCAGCCACTGATCAGCCTGTGTCCACTGATTTCTTGCACTGTGTTTGCACCCACCCCCCCATTTCACACGTCATACACACTGAGTGGTCTCACAAAACTCGTAGCGATTTTTTGACAAAACGATAACAGGCAGGAACGCTCACATAAACAGCCGGTGTAAACATAATTGTAGATGTATAAGTTATATCCTACCAACTTCTCGGAGCTAGACATATGATGACATGAAGTTGAAAAATGAGATGCTTCCATCGGCTAGAACAGGCGCGGCCACTTGCCTATTCTTGCCTAGCTCCGGTGATTTAAGTTGCACAACCAGCTGGGAGCTTGAGCCCCTGAAACTCGAACAAGTCCCCTCGAAGGCTAATTACCCCACAATCTGGATGGGGCCAATCCAAATTAATGATGAAAGCTGTCAAATAGCCACCACCTCACCTCACCACGCACCGCCTCTCGAAGTGTAACTCACGCCTCTCACATCTCTCTCTGGACATACTCGCTTCTCTTTCTTGCTGATCAAGCATCGGCTTTTCTTTCGGTATGTACATACAGCAAACCTCTTCCAGGACTGGGTTCCCTCGGCGCCCACCATCTCATCCCATCCCCAGGCCCATTTTATTAGTGGGGAGCTTGACACGACGGTGAGGGCTGCCTGCCCAACGTCTTTGATACTATCTCCAAGCCGTTATCATGCTCCCAAAATTACCATCGCAATTGAGGACAAAGGCACTTTCTGGTTGGGAAGCCGCCGTCTGATGGGAGCATCGATTAACTGAAAGTGGCGGGAGCAGAGCACTGACAAGTTACTATATAGGGTGGAATCGTTGGCTCTTTTGCCACTTACTTCCCTTTTATAAACAATTATCTTCTCCTAGACACCTATCCATCGATTTTATAAACAATACACCACTCATTCATCATGGCTGCTCACTTCGCCAACGTCAAGTCGGTGCTCAGCGGAGATACTTTCGTCCTCACCAGCCCGAACAATCCCTCTCAAGAAAAGACGTTTTCTCTTGCTTACGTCTCTGCCCCTCGGCTCAGCAAGGATGGCGATGAGCCCTACGCTTTTCAGTCTCGCGAATTCCTTCGGAATCTTACCGTTGGAAAGCCTATCAAATTCACTGTTTTGTGTGAGTTCAGTTGACACACTGTATGCTCTTGCATTGTCTTGGTCTTGTACTAACATACCTCGAGACACCATTCCCAACTCAGGCCGGGAGTACGGTACTGCTCAGCTGCAAGATGGCACCACTTTTCCGGAAGCCTCCGTCAAGGCTGGCTGGCTGAAGGTGAGAGAAGATGCTGGCAGAAAGGAGGAGTCTGAGGCTTCTCTCGCCATGATCGACACTCTGCGTATCTACGAAAGTGAAGCCAAGGACGAGGGCAAGGGCCTTTTTGCCGGTTCTGGCGGTGTCATTGAGGTCCAGAACGATCTCGGCGGCCCTGACTTCCTCAACAACTGGAAGGGCAAGACAGTGGAAGGTGTGATCGAGCGCGTTATTAGCGGCGACCGGTTGCTCGCCCGCCTGCTTCTCACCGAGAAGAAACATTTGCAGGTTATGACACTGATTGCTGGCATCCGGACCCCATCGACAGCCCGAACGAACCCATCAAACGGACAGACCCAACCAGCTGAGGAATTTGGAGACGAAGCTCGCGCTTTCGTCGAGTCCCGTCTCCTCCAACGTCAAGTCAAGGTTAAGATTGTTGGCGTGAGCCCGCAAGGGCAGCTCGTTGCCTCTGTTTTGCACCCCCGCGGAAATATTGCCGAGTTCCTCCTTCAAGAAGGTCTTGCTCGGTGCAATGACTTCCATTCCACCTTCTTGGGTCCTGACATGGCTCCTCTACGGGCTGCTGAGGAGCAGGCCAAAGCCGCTCGTAAGCGCCTCCACAGAGCATTCGTTCCCAAGGCTACCGACAACAAGGAAGCCGAGGCCACCGTCACCAAGATTGTTGGTGGTGACACGATCATCGTTCGCAACAAGGCCGGAGCTGAGAAGCGAATCAGCTTGAGCAGTGTCCGCGGTCCACGTGCTGGAGAGCCTTCCGAGGCTCCATGGAGGGAGGAGGCCAAGGAGTTCCTACGGAAGAAGCTTATTGCCAAGAATGTCAAGGTTTCTGTTGACGGGACAAAGCCTGCCACCGACGACTTCGAGGCTCGCGAGGTTGCCACTGTAACCCAGGGCGGCAAGAACATTGGCCTGCAACTAGTTGAGGGTGGCTATGCGACCGTTATCCGTCATCGCAAGGACGATACTGATCGCGCTCCCAACTATGATGAGCTTCTGGCCGCGCAAGAGAAGGCTCAGGAAGAGAAGAAGGGTATCTGGTCTGGCAAGTCTCCCAAGGTCAAAAACTATGTCGATGTATCTGAGAGCGTCCAAAAGGCCAAGATTCAGGTTTCCACTCTTTCTCGGCAAAAGAAGGTCCCCGGTATCGTCGATTTCTGCAAGTCCGGCTCCCGCTTCACGATTCTTATCCCCCGCGAGGGCGTGAAGCTCACTCTCGTCTTGGCTGGTGTTCGTGCCCCCCGTGCCCCCGGAAGGAACGCGCAGGATAAAGGTGAGCCTTTCGGCCAGGAGGCGCTGGACTTGGCCAACAAGCGCTGCAACCAGCGCGACTGTGAGATCGACGTCCACGATATTGACAAGGTTGGCGGCTTCATCGGTGATCTTTACGTCAACCGTGAGAGCTTTGCCAAGGTCCTCGTCGAGGAGGGTCTTGCCTCTGTTCATGAGTACTCGGCTCAGAAGGCGGGCAACGCTACCGAGCTTCTTGCTGCGCAACAGCGTGCCAAGGAGGCCAGAAAGGGTCTCTGGAAGGATTGGGACCCATCTCAGGATGTAGAAGAGGAGGAAGAGGCCGCTCCTGCAGAGTCTGCTGATGCTGATGTCACCATCGACAAGAAGCCAGAGGATTACCGCGATATTGTCATCACCAACGTTGATTCCAACGGCAGAATCAAGGTTCAGGAGATTGGCAAAGGCACCGCTGCGCTCGAGACTCTAATGAACAAGTTCCGCACTTTCCACCAAAACCCTAGCAACAATGTTGGTCTCAAGGACAGCCCCAAGGCTGGAGACTACGTTGCCGCCAAGTTCTCAGAGGACGGTGAATGGTACAGAGCACGCATCCGCTCCAACGATCGCACCGCAAAGGTGGCTGAGATTGTGTACATTGACTATGGCAACACCGAGAAGCAGCCTTGGGCCAAGCTCCGTCCTTTGGGCCCAGAGTTCAACGCACAGGCCCTGAAGCCACAGGCGATCGATGCCCAGCTTTCATTTGTCCAGCTCCCAGCCTCTCCTGACTATCTCAACGACGCCATCAACTACATCTACGAAATCACCGAGGGCAAGCAGCTTGTGGGCAGCTTTGACTTCATCGACTCCAAGGAGGGTGTCAGCTACATTACCATCTATGACCCCAAGGCCGAGTCTTCCCACAAGGTCACCGAGTCCCTCAATCGTAGGATCATTGAGGCCGGCTGGGGTCTTGTTCCACGGAAGTTCAAGCGCTGGGAGAGCAGCAAGGCTTTCGAGTCTCTGGTGAAGAACCTGAAGGAGGCCGAGAAGGTTGCCAACGAGGAGCATCGGGGTATGTGGGAGTATGGCGAGCTCTACGAGGATTAAGGAGGTAGCGGCCCTAGGCACGATTACCCAGACAGCGTGGGGGGGGTTGGTGCCCTGCGGGTGCGATAAATGGGAGCTTTTCCACGGGCTTTCCGATACCAAGTGGGATGGATGGGCTTCACAAAATCGGTGGCGGCTGACTACTGCTCATAGCAGGCAGGTTCAGGTTTGCATAATCCTAGGTCATCTTAATTGGTAGAATAAAAGTAGTGTTAGATGTTCATCTGATATATATTAGTCGTTGGTGATGATGATGCAAAGCATCGTGTCCATTATATAAGCATCTCCGCGCCGAGGAGAACAAGGTGTGAGCTTTGAGGTTGGGTAGCGTCTTTTCTAGAGTTCCGGCTATTTGAAGATGTGGACCCTGGCCCACAGGATCCAATCATGCCAGCGGTTGGCGGCACGCCCGAACTGGGAGTTCCTGGTCATGGCTGAGTAAGGGGCGGTTTTTGTTAGTGGCCCAAACCCCCACTGTCGGAGCTATGTCGGACGGCCCACCACAGTGCTTGCTTGCTTGCCCGGGTCCGATGACAGCACTCGCGCGATTCCAAATATCTGGCGGGCAGCTGCTAGGGGAAAAGTTGGGATGAGTGTAGGCACACAGGGAACTTGAGTAGTTGGATTGATCATCATGTCAGTCAGCCAACAGCGATCACCCTCTCATCTGATCTTGGGCTGTGTGTTAGGATAGACTTCGTGAGTTTGAAGGAGGCGGCAAGCGGCGAGGGGCATTGACTGTTTGGGAGACAAGGGGGGGCGATGTCCAGGGCGCTCATGACGAAGATGCCCCGCTAAAACTCGCATAGGAGTAGGATATTATCCGCAACGGTTCCCAACACCCCTTGGGCATTCTTTCCATTGAACTCTTCTGACACATACACTTGCGACAAATACCTCTCTGTCTTCGTTTTTGCTCCTTTCATTGTAGCAAACATCAGGCGTTATTTTTCGATATCGATACCCCCGATCCTAATACCGAAGCCGTCAAAATGTCCAACTCTCTCGAGCAGCTCAAGGCTACTGGCACCGTATGTTCTTCCCCCATCCCTCCGAAATTACCCCGCCAAACTTCCCCCAACGAGGGGATTGAAGCTTCACGAGCCCAACACAATTTCTTTTGAGCGGCCTCGCGATGCTTGTCATTTCTGAAGCTGGAGCTTCGGTTTTGAGGATTGGGCTAACATGTTCGCTCTTCGTCTTGGTGTAGGTTGTCGTCAGTGACTCTGGTAAGCTACTTCCCGGATGATGCCTGTTTCTGGACCACGGTGGCTAACATTTGTTCTCTAGGTGACTTTGCCTGTTAGTAATCCCCTCGATTGCGTCTTTCTCGACGACAAGCCCCTTCCGCACTCGTCTTAATAGAATACTCACATTTTTTCCAGCCATTGCCAAGTATAAGCCCCAGGATGCCACCACCAACCCCTCCCTGATCCTCGCCGCCACCAAGAAGGCCGAGTATGCCGCTCTCCTCGACGCCGCCGTTGAGAAGGCCAAGGCCGAGGGCGGTTCCGTCGACAGGCAAGTTGACTCTGCTCTCGACCACCTCCTCGTCGAGTTCGGCCGCAAGATTCTCGAGATCGTCCCTGGCAAGGTCTCCACTGAGGTTGACGCCGCTTTCTCTTTTGACACCAAGAAGTCGGTCGACAAGGCCCTTCACCTCATTCAGGTATGTTCTTTGGTAGCCCAACCTCACAATATAGTAAACTAACCCCAATTCAAGCTCTACGAGAAGGCCGGTGTTTCCAAGGACCGCGTCCTGATCAAGATTGCCTCCACTTGGGAGGGTATCAAGGCTGCTGAGATCCTCCAGCGCGACCACGGCATCAACACCAACCTCACCCTCATGTTCTCCCTCGTCCAGGCTATTGCCGCCGCTGAGGCTGGCGCTTTCCTGATCTCCCCATTCGTCGGCCGTATCCTCGACTGGTTCAAGGCGGCCCACAAGAAGGAGTACAAGAAGGAGGAGGATCCCGGTGTTTCCAGCGTCAAGAGCATCTTCAACTACTACAAGAAATTTGGATACCAGACGATTGTCATGGGCGCCTCTTTCCGCAACACTGGCGAGATCACCGAGCTGGCTGGCTGCGACTACCTTACCATTTCTGTGAGCCACCCACCCTCTTTCCTAGTAACTGTCAGTTGGTTTCAAAGATGGCTAATACATATCGTGTTCACAAAAACAGCCCAACCTCCTTGAGGAGCTCATGAACTCTACCGAGGCCGTCCCCCAGAAGCTTGACGCGCAGGGTGCCACCACGCTTGACATTGAGAAGAAGACCTACATCAACGACGAGCCCACCTTCCGCTTCGACTTCAACGAGGACCAGATGGCTGTTGAGAAGCTCCGTGAGGGTATCAGCAAGTTCGCTGCCGATGCCGTTACGCTCAAGGAGATCATCAAGGCCAAGGTCCGGGCTTAGATTGATCAAGGTAAAAGGGGGGGTTAATCATAAAAACAGTAAAATTAAGTGGCTTCAATGATCAAAGGGATAAAAAGCTAGGGGATGGTTATGACTTCTTTTTGAGCAGGGCTGTTAGTTCAGTAATTGATTAATGGCTTTTTTTCGAGGCAGTTTTGATCTGTTTTCTCTGGCTAATGCGAGTCAAATTGGTGATGCGGGTGAGAGATAGGATTTTGTCACGGTGGCCAATGACGTTATAAATGCGCTTCGTAACTAGGTATGGTCTGGATACAATCCACATAAGAGTTTGCTTTGCCATGTATTCTTTATGTAAGTTCCTATTCATGACAGCGTTGGTTCACAACGAAGAAAGAGTGTAATGGGAGTAGAAAACATTGCTCAACAGGCTGCATGATCGTATGAATTTCAGAACCACGAACCTGTGTGTGTGTGTGTGTGTGTGTGTGTGTGTGTGTGTGTGTGTGTGTGTGTGTGTGTGTGTGTGTGTGTGTGTGTGTGTGTGTGTGTGTGTGTGT
>MU864053.1:0-50070 GCA_033296885.1 Triangularia verruculosa | reverse complement strand
TATATTGATTGAACCTTATAGACTAAGAAATATCACAGTGAATAGGGTGTGAGGCAGAGGTCTTATAGGCCGTCGGTCTTCTACTCGCTCCCCGAAGGTGACTCCATTCCCGGGCCCGAACGCCCGTTCCCGGGCCCGAACGCCCGCTAAATACGCTAACCAAAACAGGGTTAGAGGCCACGTTACAGGCCACGTTGCGCTACCGTTTGACCGCTGCAGGGTACTGGCTTTAGCGTTCGGCTTTCTGGGACTTCGGATTGCTTTAGGGGGCCGAGTTCCGTTCCGGCAACCGTGGTGCCTAAGCACTGCTGATCTAAGCTATTGTATTGCCTCTGAGGCCCTGTATTTTACAGGGCTCAGATATACTGTAAAATCCACAAACAAAAGCTGTATTTTAACACTTACCTTTTTATTAGTAAAGTTAACTTTAATAGTAAAGGTAAAGATTATAATTGTACTAATTAAATTCACAAATAATTTTAAAAAGAAGTCCAATTTTCTATTAATACCTTTAACTAATGCCTTTTAAATAAAAAGCCTAAAACCTCGGTTAATAAAAACGTTATTTATATTTTTAAAATAATCTTTAATAGCTTTTATATAAAGGATACTAAGATTTTCGGTATAATTATAATTAATATTTCCGGTAATAAAAAAGATATATCGACTACTAAGATTTTTTTACTTAGTATTTTAATATAATATTTTTAAATATTCAAATAATTTCCAATATTATTTAAATTACAACGATATTTTAATCGATTAAATTAAGTACATTAAATTATTTACCAAATAATATACTTTTTATTAAAGTCTGGGTATTTTATTTTAATTTATTAAAGAAATAAAAAGTAATAAAAGACCGGTTAATTTTAAAAGCGTTTTATATAAAGTTAAATAGTTTAAATTAATTATGAAACGTCTTTACAATATATAATAGAAATTTAAAGTTCAAATCTTTATTTATATTTGTTAAAACAGGTCCCCGTGAGGCCTGTAATTACAGTGGGTTGGCTGCTGTAATACTACGTGGTGTTGGTTGTGGTGGAATACTGGATTCGGCCAAGTCAACGGCAAAGTCACCTACCCGGCAATCCTCGCCTACCCGGCACCCAGGGAAAGGCTCCACCCACTACCTCAGGGCATTTCAAAGGCCTGCATCGGAGGCCTTAGTGGACCAAAATGGCCTATATTTTATATTTAGGCTATTAAGGCCTATATACATGCCCTGTATAATTGGTGGAACCCTAACCCTACGATGACCTGCACTTTGGTTATAGGGGGGGCGGTTTGGGTGAACTTTTGTATGGGCGTGAGTCGCTTTTTAGCCAACCTCACTAAAATCGGGGTCTTCCAAGCCATACTCTGGCCTATCTGCCCGCCCTGGGGTGCAAGGCCCTGGAAGGCCCTCGGTGGGTATGTGGTAGAGGTCGAGTGCGAACCCTACTACAGAGTATTATAGTAGACTTTAAAAGGCTATCGCTATAAATATAAAAGGTTATCCACTAATTCTCTGTTCTACAGCACCTACCAGGTGCTGTAGCCTAGCACCCTAGCAGTGAGCTACAGGTATCGTGTGTGACAATTCCGCTACGCTATTAGTGTATTAGCTACAGGGCCCTTAGGCCTGTATATGAGCCATACCTATTTCAATATAAAAGGATTATATATAAGATATTTTAAACTACGAGAGTCCGAAATTAGTTTCGCCGTTTTAAGCGATACCTTAATATATAAAAATTGCAAACGACAAGTAAAGTCTGAATAAAGGAAACCAGTACTAACTATAAAAGAGAATTAAATTAAACGCTGCAGATATAGCAACTATAGTAAAACCGAGTAATAAATTAACGAAAGAGTTAATAATATTTAAATTATATAATTCTTTAATATCGGAGTAAAGAGGCGATACTTCTTATATAAAGTATACCAACTTACTTATAAAGGGAAAGACGTTCCTGCGAACCAATAATAAATATAAACTTAGATTTAACGTGGCTATTTAAACCTATCCCGGACTATACTAACGCAATGGAAATAGAAAACGACTATATATATAAGACCACGTCTCGAAAACTAGTGCTTATCGATACTATAGCAAAACGACTAGGCTATATAACACTGGACTAATGGAGCGGTATCTAAGTTGTACTAAGTAAGCTATCAAATATAGGTCTAACCTATTACTAAGTATTATCGAAGACCGGATAAATCGTAAAGCAGGTATATTAAGAAATTACAACTATAAAAACCCCAATTACGATAAGTATATACCCGGTTATAATATGCGTTGTGCGGCTTGCTAACATTGGTCTCTTAACCGGGAGAAGGCAGTAGCAAGTGGACGGCACCACAACTACCAATGGCCAGAACGGCCGTCATTCGTTGTAGATTCCAATGTCGTTGCACCACCAGAGTATTTGGCAGGATGCGCGAAATGTGGAAAGCAACCAAAGGGGAATGCTTGGGCTAATGTGAAAACTGTAGTTTTTATAGTGGATGGCGTTACACTTTGTAGAAAGTGTCGCTAGTCACACTTGACCTTGGGGTGAAGTTTTGATGGGCCCTAGGCGGTTAAAGGCACTATAGTATAGCTTAAGATACATCTAATCGAAAATACTTATATTTAGCTTTAGAGTGGAGTTTTTAAAAGTTTAACTTAGACTTAACCTGTTAAAGATGGCATCTCCCGCGCTAACATTGCCTATATCGACTTCCGTAAAGATAAATCCGTGTGGGATAAGATGTATAAGTTTTACTTAAGACGCTCCCGGATAGATAAAGCTAATACGTGTTAGATTCTGACTATATAGATTTTCGTCCGAGCTTACCTTTAGTAGCGCATACTTGCCAGGAGGATTCTATCTGAGCTTGCCTTTAGTAGCGCATGCTCGAGGGGGCAGTAGCGCGTACTCGAAGTAACCCTGTTAATCTCCTATAGCATCTTCGAGGGTGGTAGCAGCGCGTGCTTAAAGTAACCCTATTAATCTCTTATAGCATCCATATATAAATATCCTTTACCTCCGTCCCTTTATATAGTGGTGTAGTTGGTAGATGAGGACTAGCCTCCCGTCCTTTTGTGTGGTAGTGTGGTTAGTAGTAGAGATTTCACCGTTTTTCTATATTAAACTGCTCTTTCTTTTATGTGATATATAAGAGGATAGCTCACGTCTTAAATATGTTTGGTTCACGGGACGACTTTTTTATACTTTATTTAAACTACTCGGAATTCCAACTCCCCTAAAGTTCTCTTAGGGTTTAAAGGGCCGTATCTCCGCAGTTTTAATTTACTTCTATCGTGTCATTTCTGTCTCATCCTATCTTGTTCGTTACTGCCCTGACCAATGACAACACAAATTTAACTCTTTACATACAATAGGTAAGTTGCTTTGATCGCCGATGAGCATAGATTAGATTATGTCTTTCCTCCTCTTGTTTTACCATGCTTTCAGCTGCTTCGAGTCGACTGCCAATTCCAACTTAATAACCCTACGCGAACGAAAATTATTTGTTAGCTTTCTACCCCAAGCCCGAGCAATATGTGTCCTGCATTGCAATTTTCTCCCTCTATAGCCAGATATATGGGTTACATGATCAACGATTTGTTTACGCACAGCCGGGAGCCGTACAGGGCTCCCGAACAGCAGCATTCACCCGTAGAGTCCATTCCTGACTTATTTTTTACTACCTATCCTTTCCAAAAACATGCAACCCAAGCCCCAAGAGTAAGGTAGAGGAATGACACCATCAAGACTCCTTAAACAGCTATCTAAACATCATATTCTAAGCAGCCAACTCTTCGTCCTTCTTCTTCGGCCCCCCTCCTGGTTTCTTGATTGGTTTCCAATCAAGCACAAAGGTAACCAAAAAGGCACAAGCGGCAGCTGCGGTACTGATGTAATAGGTATTCTTTAGCCCAAGTACATATGCCGCAAGTACCTCCTCCACTGCCTCCGGTCGCCCTATACGTTCCAGCACTTGTCGAATCTGAGAGGCACCGCTATTCAGAATGAGAGCAGGGTCAATTCCGGGCGCATCTCGCTGCATGTTGGTGATGAGACCGTTCTGGAAGACGGTCTGAGACACGGCAATGAATACCGCTCCACCGAGTGCCTGAAAGAACTGCACACAAGCGGTTGCTTGCGCTATCAACTCGGGAGGCAGGCAGTTTTGTACCACGACGATTGGTGCTTGGAAACAGATGCCGGTTCCAAACCCCATAATAACCTGGTACCCGAACCACTTGCCAAAAGGTGTGTCGGTCCAGAAAGTGGCGATGAGGGCCGCGCCAGCGGTAAGAAATGCTGTCTCAACGAAGATGACTATGTTGTAAGATCCGATGGCTGTTACAATGACGCCACTGAGAATTGATGAAATCACCATGGCGATCAAAAACGGCAGAAGCTTGATGCCGGCCTCGACCGCATTGTTGCCCTGGACAGCTTGGAAATACAAGGCTGCGATGAAGGGTTAACATATGTGCACCGGGATTGCAAAGATGAGAGGATGACTTACACAAGTAGTAAATCATGGGAAAGAATGACGCGCCGAAGAACAGAGCAAACATCATGGCAGCAAAGACATTCTTGTTCTTGAAGAATCTCGGCGGTACCAACCCTTTATCCTGCTGCCATATCTCAACGCCCACAAAGACAGCTACTCCAACACCTGCACCGACGAGGAGGCCAATCACCCGAGAATCTCTCCATGGGTACTCGAGGCCTCCCCATTGCAGGGCCAAAAGAAGCATAATAACACTGGGCAACATAATCGCTGCGCCAACCAAATCCAGCTGCAGGATTCTCTGGACAATACCCTGGCCATCCGAGCCGGAGCTGAGCTTCTTAACATGTAAGAACAGGATGATGGCCGCCATTGCCACCCCGCCGATGGGCAGGTTGATATAGAAACACCATCTCCATGTCACCTTTTCTGCAAAGACTCCACCCAGGAGAGGCCCAATGACACTTGAGATTCCCCACAGAGCACCAAAAAGCCCGAACGTGGCAGGTCTCTTCCGAAGAGGCAGCACGAATCCAACTATCACAAAGGAACCGCTGAAAATGCCTGCCGTGCCAAGTCCTGCGATGGCCCTGCCAACAATGAACGCCGTCGAGGTTGGTGCAACAGCCGAGATCAAGCTCCCCAGTTCAAAGAGAAACACGGCACCCAAGTATGTCGTCTTGATGTCGAAAAGCCGGTATATCGTTCCGTAGATGGGCTGCAAAGCCGTCATCGTGAGCAGGTAGGAGGCGCCATACCACCCAATGTCGCGAATGGAGTCGAATTCTGTCGTGATGGATCCCAAGGCCGGCGCGATGATGGTCTGGTCCAAAGCCACAAGAAAAATGGCGAGGCAAAGCGACAACAGCACAAGCCACAGCTTGGGACCGGTCGGATACTGTGAGTCGTCATCTTTTGGGAGCGTGTCGCCTTCAGAGCCGGTGGCATCCTCTGTTGAAGGCTTGGTGTCTGGTTGGGCCAGTGCAGTTGGTCCATTCTCGTGGTTCTCTCCTAGCATCGTCGTATGCGGTATTGAACTGGATATCTGAGGTTTCTCGGCTGTGGCCATGTTTGATGCGCCGGGGTCGACCATGATGTACGAGCAACATGTAGAGGCGCTACTGCAAGACGGACGGAAGAAAAGGAGGAAGGATTTTGTCCTCGTGGGCGTCAAATCATGAGCGGGAGCATGTTAATCCTCGAGGTCAGTTGCTTTTGGGCTGAATACTCCCATACTTTCCTCGCATAGATACCCTGCGGTTTCTGGCCGGGTAGAGGGTGGAAATTGGCCCATTGACTCCCCGGTTTGTCATCGTGTTCTGTTCCTGTTTGGCCGATGTTGCCAATCAATTCGCTGGGCATGCTACTGCCATGTTCCAGATTAACTCAGCAGAGGTGTAATTAAGCGGGGGGTCTTAGTTGCACACCCCTTTTCGGCCGAAAGTCTCCCTGCTGTCGGCTTTGATGATTAATGCTGGATTGTCGCCTGAGCAGGGTGTGCATATTACTAGGGCCACACCTCACATCACACAGCACACCCGTGAGTGGAAAAGATTCCAACACATTCAGAGTTCACGGGGTTCCAGGGTAGATGTTTTCCAAACTCCTGAATGCATCTCACGTAAGGTCATCCATCGAGAAAGCACCGCTACTCGTCATACTTGGCTGCCACCCTCAACCATTTGCCCAAACTCTCTACGAAAGCCTCTCCCATTGTCTCTTCCACTACGCAGTCCTGCCACGAGCAGCTCACCATCAGATCACCCCCTTTGGCGGCAGCCACGCTGACCTGGAATGCACTTGCCACGACATTGGCGCACATGATGAAGTGCGCTTGTGTGATTTCCCAATCATCCTCCTTGTCTGATCGGCCATCGAATGCCCCAATGTTCGTCACGACCCAGCCGGTCTTCCTAGGTCTCTTGGCTTCTTCCTTCAACTGAGACCTCCAGTCCGTCACTGCCCGCGCAAATCCGTTCATGTCATTGTACAGACCCCGCTCCAGCTTTTCGTCCAACTCTTCTCTAATTCGGCGAGCACACGACCACACGGTAGGCATCAAGTCCAAATTGTCTAGCGGGCCATCGTGAATACTCGCCTTTGCTCTTACCGAGGATGTGAGCTCTTGGGTGAAAACATGAGTTTGGATAGTGACGTAGTTGTTCATTGCTCTAGAAGGTGCAAACCAAGGATGGTCTTTTGGGTTGGATGGCAGGAAGCGACGAATGTCCATTGCTGTCATGGACTCAAAGGCCGAAGCGATTGTCGAGTCTAGCAGCTGGGAAAGCGTGACAAAGATGAGCGAGTGCAACAGACCTGTCACGGTTGTCCTGTGATGACGGCATGCGATCAACAAGTGTGACAAGGCGCCGTGCGGGACGGTGACCGTGCGGAATTGCGTTTTGAAAGGTGCAGGGGGAGGTGCGATTGGTGCCCAATGGGCTTGAGTTGGCAATGTTGTCGGATATCTGGCCGATGGAATGTTGACTTCATTATCCAGATACCATTGCAATGCCTCTGGGTCGACTGGGAAGTCAACAAGACTTTCGGCAGGAGGGGTGAACTTGGCCACTGAGCTGATTGAAATGGTGAGAATGTGATCGAATAGTGGCAGTTTTGTCCTGATCTGCTTGCTTTGACGAAGTGCCTCCAGCAGTTCAGTGTGGAATGCCTTTGCACCGCTGCCGTCCATAATGGTGTGGTTGAACACAAGACTGGCCTCCATGTAGTCTGTGGTGTCCTGATGAAACAGGCTGAGCCTCCACCCAGGGACTGAATGCAAATTGATGAACCTCTCGTCCAGTTGTTGGTTTATTATTGCTCGGAGCACCCTGGAAACATCCTGTTCACTCTCTTTCACATGATACCACTTCAGATGGGTGGAGAGATCGATGCTGTCCAGTCTTACAAAGAATGGCTGGTCGGTATCGTCCCCAGCAATACCGACCTGCATGTGGGGATGCTCCAGAACAGCACATGCTACGGCCTGCTCAAATGTGTCCATCAGCTCTTGTCTGGACTCGAAATTGGAAAGCTGTGGGGGAATTCTGTAGCGGAACCCAATGCTGTTGCCCCTCATGTAATCAAGCTTTTGCAACGCTAGCTGATATGATTCCCTAACGCAACCATCAGTTTTCAGTGGTAGTCTCACAGACAAAATGCAAGCTTACACGCATCCAAGCTTTCGGACCATTCTAACTTCTGGCTTTGGGAGCTGCACCGCTTGGTCGGTGATCTTCCAACCCGCGATAGCTTCAGGTACAACGGTCTGTGGGTATCTCATCTTGCCAGGTATGGTAACGACGGTGAAGTCCAACCTGACAGCATAACAGATAAGTAGATCTTTTGCACCGGCCTATCATGCCGAGCATTGAAAGCAGCCGACACCAGTCGTGATCAGGGACATGGAAAAAGGATTGTCCGAGGTTATAGCCAATGCCCTCCAACTCACAACTGGAATTATGCTTACGGCGCTCCACGGCCAATGGCATCAACTTTCTTGGTTGCGTCAATCTCGGCCGACACACCCAGGTGCCAGACCCTACCTACTTATGCCCGATGCACCCCCTGTCAGAGGATCGAATGCAACACACAATCGGTCCCGATCACTTGAAGAGCGGATACTTGATCTTTTGATGGATACATGTCGGCTTGCAGTGCATCGCCGCGTAGCAGGGTCCAATCGGGCCAGCCTCCCATCGGGATAA
The DNA here is from genome assembly GCA_033296885.1 of Triangularia verruculosa. Taxonomy (NCBI): domain Eukaryota; kingdom Fungi; phylum Ascomycota; class Sordariomycetes; order Sordariales; family Podosporaceae; genus Triangularia; species Triangularia verruculosa. The sequence goes on along the minus strand of MU864053.1, from coordinate 41,860 downwards.
CCAGCATCGCACGGCCGAGTGGCATTTCGCAGCGTGTATAGCCAAGCTTTGCCGAAGAAAGGCAGCCTGGAGCCTTCTGCGATTCCTACAGGTAGTTGATTCGAGACTCCGGCAACCCCGTCAATATGTTATCTAACCATTGATGCTTTTGTGCACGCTGTCTTTTGGAATTTGCCAGTAAAATAGGTACCTACCACGGATATCAACAGTTTTCGAAGAGTGTTGCCTCATTCTAGCGGCCCACCCACCACAACACCATGTCGTCCTCCCTTCTAGACCTGTTGGTCTCCTATAGAGGGGACAGAACAGCGCTCGAGATCACCACATCCTTCCTGCTTGTCGCTTGCGGAACATGGCTCGCATGGCACCTGGCCAAGGTGGTTTACAACTTGTTGTTCCATCCCCTTGCACATATTCCTGGACCCTGGCTTTCGAGGGCGACTTATATCCCCGAGTTCTATTACGATGTCGTGAGGTCCGGGCTCTACACCAAGCAAATTCAAAAGATGCATGATAAATACGGTATGATACCAGGGCTCTCCAAGATTGAAATTGGGATACCTAGGTAGCTAAGAACAAAGCTAGGACCTATTGTTCGCATAAATCCTCACGAGGTTCACTGTGCTGATCGACACTTTATTGATGAAATCTACGCTGGAGGAAACAAAAAGCGTGATAAGCCAGTACATCAGGTTAGGGGAAGCGGGGTGTAGGTCCATCTCGGCATGATCACAGACCCGTCAACTGACCCGCTTGAACAAAGTGCTGAGAACGCGACCTTCTCAACCATCGGCCACGACCTCCACCGTGTGCGTCGAAATGCCCTCAACAAGTTCTTCTCTCGCGCCCAGGTGTTCCGGCTAGAGCCAACCATCCGAGATTTGGCGGAAAGTCTGTGCGAAAAGATCCTCACCGTCGGCAAAGAAGCCCCTTTCGACGTGACCACTGCCCTGAGCCTATTCACGACCGACGTGATCACGGGCTACTGCCTCGGCGACAATTTGGGTCTCGTGGCTCAAAAGGGATGGGAGCCGAATTTCAGAGAGCCGCTGTATGCGCAGCTCAAGTTGGTTTACTTATTTCGCTTTATTCCCTGGCTCAAGCATGCCGGGTTTGCAATGGCGATGTAGGAAGCTTCCGAATAAGACCTGTTGCGTTGCACCCAAACTGACGACGAACAGGTTTACTCGCCGCTTGTCGGAGGATATGGAGACCCTTTTCAACGTCTTGATCGTTGACATGCCAAACTACGTGAAACGTGCGCAGGCGAACCTAGACAAGGGGGTCGACGACAGTGAAAAGACAGTGTTTGGTTCCGTCTTGCAATCCAAGGACTTGCCACCTGCTGAAAAGACTCTCCAGCGGCTGGTAGAAGAAGGTTTCTCCCTGTTTGTGGCAGGCACCGAAACAGTTAGCTGGGCCCTTACTGTTATCTCATACCACGTCCTCACCAAGCCAGAGATATTGCAAAAGCTGACCGACGAGGTGGGTGAGGCTGTCAAGGCTAACGGTGGCGAGGTACCGGATTGGAAGACACTCGAGGGACTTCCGTATCTCGGAGCAGTCTTGTACGAGGGCCTCAGGCTATCTTATGGTCTAGCTAGCCGGTCATCTCGTGTTGCTCCTGTGGAAGACCTCTTCTACCAAGGGACATGGACGCCAAATGGCAGCACAGCAGAGAAAAAGGTCGAGTATGTCATTCCTCGGGGCTATGCCATCGGGATGTCTGCGGTCATTACGCATCATGACGAGAGCATTTTCCCCGATTCCCACTCGTTCATTCCAGAACGATGGCTGGACGAAAAGAAACAGCATCGAAAGGATCTCGATCGGACGCTGTTGAGCTTCTCCAAAGGCACCAGAGGTTGCATAGGTATCAAGTAAGGTCCCCTGTCCGTCCTTTTACCGGCTGCCCTATGCTGACACGATTCCAGCCTCGCATATTGCGAGCTTTATGTCCTCTTGGCTCTTCTTGTTCACCGGGTATTTCCCAGCATGGAGCTCTTCGAGACGACTGAGGCGGATATTGCTTGGGACCATGACTTTTTCAATCCCTTCCCAGTGTGGGGCAGCCAGGGTGTCAGGGCCATAATCAGGGGTTAATCTTTGGACGACTTCACCTATCAGTAGGTAATACGGGCTGGTGTGGGAACATAATCCGCGAACCATCCGCGAATGTAAGGTACCTAGGTAGAGGATAGGTAGCCAAGATAGCGAACTAAGTCGTCGAAATAATGAACATGGTTCAGAAAAGCCTTACAGTGTGTTGAACTCTCTAGCTCTGATACCTACGTGGAATGATCACATGCAGTATACGTGTGTCATGCGCCCCAAAGGTTACCTACAGAAACTTCAAGACCGTAGATCTCGGCTACCTGGTACCGCGCCCACAAGACCTATCTATAATGCCTAGGTAGGTACCTACCTATTAGAGTGGGCAATATAGTTCCCTCAAATGATCTCAAGTACATTTACATCAGAAGCTCAATATACAGACGCAGATTATACGACCTTGGCGTCACAGTTCAACTTTTGCTACGCTGATCACCGACCCGGCTACCTACCTACATGGGCCCCGTTTTCTTGCAGCGGAGAGAATTAAACTTTTTGAGACATCCACAGTTGCTCCACTTGAAGGTTCCATGCCCGTGGTGTGTTACAATTTGCGGTTCACGTCAAGTTTCAATCCTATGCTCTCCTGGCCTTGGCTGGTGTTCCGCTCAGCCTTGTGGAAATTGCATGCACGACTCATGTAGCGATAGCGACCTACACGGTCTAACGGTGACCTCGCTAGTCTACGCTCTGCAGATCAGCCATGTAGAACATCGATATCTCGATTCGAAATTTGCAAGTAGAGCTGTGGGGGCTTTTGCAATGGTTTGGTCCCTTGCTTCTGCCCGCTGCCAGGCTTTGGGGTGGTCGAAGAGAGATGCAACGGAGTTAAGAATTTCCCCCGGGGCCATGACGCCATGAACAGCAAAGCGGGATAATAAGGCACGCCAATCCGGACAACGAATACAGCTGAACCACCAGCGTTATATTTTCTGTCGTGGGGGTCGCACACTCGGGCCTTGACCATTCAGCATGAGAAGCTTATTTGTAGCGCCAAGCTTTTCCAACAAGGAACTTTTGGAGTTGCTCATCACCCCGCATTGCTTGAGAAGAGAGGGATGGTATTCCTCCAAACAGGCGTAAGCCCTAGTCCCAACAGGGATTCGGAATGAATCGCCAACTTGCCAGTCAACGGCCCCGGCCCGTAGCGCATCCATGGGTTTCCTCAGGACTGAGCTCAGCCTCCGCGTCCCCGTTATCCCTGCGACTCGCGACCTGGCATCTCCTTGTGGACGTATCTTTTCTAGCGTGCAGGACAATGTCACCCTACCTGAAAATCAGGACTTCGGTTGTGTTCGCGAGGTGCCTGCCCAGAACTTCTTGAAGAATGTCCAGATGTCGTGGCTGAGATTGTGCCCCCTTGCCACATCCAAGCGCTGTCAGAAAGCCCCGGGAAAACAGACAAAGCCCCGTTTCGTTTCTTCAATCTCTCGACAGATTTCTTCTCTCACACATCACGATTCCCATCTCCTCCTTTTGGTCGACAATGAGTTCCCGCAAGCGAAGATTTATCTCGAGCTGTACCAATTGCTACACGCGAAAGTGAGTGGAGGCTCGCTCCTGTTTAGCCTTATCGTGCTGACACTGGTCGCAGGCAAAAGGTGGGTTGCCGTGGCAGATTCCAACCAACCCCGCAGTAATTACTGTCTGCAGATCAGTGCTGTCCAGATAGTGTTTCGGGGGACGTGTCACCACAATACTAACAAGATTCTCAAAACACTGTAGTGTGATCGCATCAAGCCCGTTTGCAGCATATGCGCCCGACGTGGTGTTTCCGAAGATTGCGTCTACTATTCCTCCGACAGCCACTCGTCGAGCCCGACTGCAGTGGAATCGCAATCCGATGAAGGACAGGCAAGAAGTCACCACAACCAAGTCGTCAACCCTGTCGACAATGCGCCCCCGACGAGGCTTGGCGAGAACGGCAATGGCTACGGCCCCAAAGCCAACAGCGGCAGCCACGGCTTTGAGCCGGGGCCGTGGGGCGCTCGACACGAATGGTCGAGATATGTCGACTCGGTAACCCCCACCATCACTTCGTTTAGGCCTGGTCCATCTCTTGCCGATGCATTTGGGTACTCTCGACATTCGGACAGCAACACATTGGGTCTTGTCGAAAAGGTTCGTCTCCCCTGCCACCAATCCGTCGGGTTGGTCCGGGCAAGTGCTAATAGAATTATGGTGTGTTTAGCTCGGAGTATACGACGAGGATGCGTCTGGCGATTCGACTCTGACCCCCGAAAGCGTTGAAAACGTCCACCGTGTTCTCGAGAGCATACCAGACCGTCAGGTACTGGATTTCTTGATCCAGTATTTCAGAACCGAGGTAAATTGGATAGACCAACTGATACACGTCCCATGGTTTTATCCAAAATACCTCAGCTTTTGGATGCTGGAACGAATCACAACTGTGCAAGAGGTGGACTTCGCCATATTGGTTCTCCGTGTGTGTTCCTATACCGTACGGTTCTTGCCATCACCCTACTACACATTGGACAGGGTTCGCGGTGTGCTGCTGGGCGATATCAAGGAAATGTGCGACGATGCTGCCGATAGCCTGGAGAGTCTCAGTTACAAGGCAGACGTCCGCGGGTCCCTTATCAGGGTCCAGTCCATGGCATATTGCGCCCTGCATTGCCAGATTGAGGGGAAAACTCGGCAGTTTTGGGAGGCTTTAGGTCGCGCCATCCAGGCTGCCCAAGATACCGGCATCCACTGTGATGGTGTCAGCGATCGGAGGGGCACCGACAAGCTGGAGCGAGAGATGGGACGCAGGACGTATTGCAATCTTTTCATCTGGGACTCCCTGCTGTCCAGACAGCTGGATCGCCTTCCTTTCATCCCTGGCACAATGCGAAGTGAGAACTGGCCTGACCTTCAGCGGCTCAAACCCCCACATCAGAAACAGTTCGACCCAAACAAGGCCAATGGGACAGATGCCGGCATTAGTGAAGCACCAGACCTATTCACAGAGCGATTTCTCCAAGTCAAACTGGCCGACTTTTGGCGTCGTGCCGGCTTGGTCCAGGGTGCCGACTATGACATGATCGCGAGGGAGGATCTTTATCACGCTTTTAATTTCGAGTTCATGTCGACACTTCCAGCCGCTTTTGCTCTCTCCGATGCCGACGAGACATGGGATTCTGATTTTCCAAAACTACCTCTTCAGAGAAAGCTTTTGCATATGGCCATTTACGACTCGATATTATGGATCTTTCGACCACTGCTTCTTCGAAAGCCTTCCCCCATCCCGCCCTACAAGTCGCTCATGTTGAGCTGGCAAAAGCGGAAACTGGCAGCGACGGCGCTGCATGCCCTAGAAGCCGTGGCCCAGTTTCACACGCTCCTGCAGACCTGTCACACACGTCTCGCTAGCATCGTCTTCACGACATTCGAATCGGCAATTCTCCTCGTGTTTCTAGGAACCGATCCAAACTTCCCCGAGGATTGTCCCCAGCAACATCTCCCTCCGCCTGGTACCCTAAAGTCGGATCCGCTTCAGGCCGCGATCTGCAAAGTCTCACTCGCCCTGACCCTCCAAGGCATCCAAGGGGCATTGAAACGGCTCCAAATGCTCGCAGAGGCAAACAGCATGGCTGAAGCTGCAGCGGCAACATTGATACGCGCCATGAAAAGAGCATCCGAGCTAGCTGCAGAGCGGGAAGGACCAGACCAGCCGGTAGCCCACCACCCTTTCAGCAGCAAGGCGGCAAGGCCGCTCATGCCAGCGACAACAGCAACCCATGGGCCATCTACGACAGTGATGGCAACATCTCACATGACCGCCACTGGCACATCACTTCCACTTCCAGTTGCAGGGCCCGCTTGTGGCAATGTCAGTCCTTGGCTTTCCGAGACGATGCCGGACTTGAGGTCAGTGAATGACCTGATGTCCGGAATCAGCGGCACAATCCCCAACACTAGCTCTAGTCAGGCCCAGGGTGATATCATTTCAAACTGGCCTACTTTTGACCCATCACAAATCTATGGGCAGGGAGGCTTCGATGTACTGGAAGAATCATAATAGGCAGATAACTGGACATTGGCTTGGAGCGTGATTTTCATCAAGACACAATGCAAACGTAGTCTTTCTTTTTTTGACAAGTATCAGAAACGCTTCTCCCAGATATTGGACCGGAGTAATCATGCCGATTGTTAACCGTTTAAGCGCGACCAAAGGCAAATTATCGGCGATAACAAGGCTGGTTCAAAGACGATGAGCAGTGGATCGGCGATTATATCCCCTGTCTGCCCAATCATGGGTTGCCCTTGACCCCCAAACGTGGGGTAAATGTAAACAATCTGTCAATTCCAAAGATAAGCACTACTATTGGTGTGTTGATTCATTGAAATAGATCCCTGGCTCACTGCGTCCCGCCTGCCCATGTCTGTATGTACCTACTACCTACTACGACAGATACCTACCAACTTGGATAGCCGACCCGCCGCCTCGGTCCGTCTGACCGGAGTTGAGCGCGAGCACACGAGCAATCACGATCACAATTTGGCCCCCACCCACATGTCTCCGGAGACACTACTTCTGACCCGGCAGTGGCGAAAGTACGATCGGGCTGAATACCTGCAGCTCCATGTGCGCTATTAACAGTTGACTGCATATGCATGAAGCTTTAGCCGGCCGAGCCTGCCTGTTGGCCCATCTTTTCTCGCCGAATGCGAGGTGCCTATTCATTGGATAGATGATATCTGATAATTCATATGTGACCTACACTAATGAGGCTTCAAAGAGACTATCTGACGGTATCTGACTCTTGGAAGGCGGGTCTCGGAAAGCACCCATGGTTCTTCTTCGCATCAATGGCTCCTTTTGGACATTACCTATTTCACCTGAAGTGCAACAAAGGCCCGCATTCCCCAGTTGAGCAAACTCTCTCCAACCACAAGACCACTTGGCCGTGGTAGCGAATGTTGACATGCTTCGCTAGTCAGATCGGAAGGTTTTGCGGTGCCGCCATCTACTTCTCTTTGTCATCGCTGCAACCCAGCAATGTAACGGCCTAAGACGATCAGCGGCCAGGATTTCATTCGCGCTGGATCAAAGGGGTCGCTTGACAGGGCTCGGGCATTTGGTCCGAAACCTCAGCACCTTGCCAAGCTCACAGTACGGGAAGACGGGCTTGGCGAACCAGCCTTGACTTGGCGCTCTTGGCCACAGCCTCAGTGGATGGTTCTCAAGTGGTTCCGCTGTCTTTTTGCGGGAAATGCCGCATGCCTTCAGAATATGTAGGTAGTCAGCAATGGGGTCCTTGATCGCCAATATCTTTTTACACTTCCAGCCTATCTTTGGGCATGAAGTTGAGACATGTTGGCACGAAGCCAAGTACACTGCCCCGCCCTCAAAACCGAACTAAAACTCTTGTTTTTCCAAGATCGATCCGCGGATCCACCAAGGGATCCACGGTGACTGACTTTATTTTGACGACGGAGCATCCTGTTGCCTACCAGCAGTTTACCCGACCTTTGTATATCTGGTCATAATGCTTGCCCGGGATGTTTCATCACTCTGATTTCCAGGCAACTCCACCCACTTCTTTTACGATCTGGACATCGCGCCTTTGGGTCTGAGATGTAGAGGAACAATTTCTAAGTGGTGTGATAGCGCGGCAGTATCAACTCAGGATCCAGTCATGATTGCTTAGATAAAATTGCTTTCTTTTTGGCAGATTATTGGAACCTCGCTGAGAAAAACCCTTGTTCCACCAACATGAATGTGAATTGAACATTTGCTTGAGCATTATGCCACTAGGTAGTCTACCACGGAGCGTTGGTGCCGTCATACACATTCGCTCTTCCGGGGGCAGGCTTATCCCAGCCCTCCACAAATACCTTTGGCAACTGGCCGTTGACTTCCTTCTGACTCTTGTTGAAGATGATGTCAAGGGAAGCCTTGGCACCCTGTTCAGGGGTCAAATCAGCCATGTCGCCGCCTCCCAACTCGGTCTTCATCCACTGTTTTGTTTGTCAGCATTCCAATCTTTTGAGGCCGTTGTCAGTGACACAAAGTGAGGGACTTACACCAGGGCAAAGAGCAATGAAGGTGAACCCATCCTTCTCATGGTCCAATGCCCATTGGACGGTTAGAGCGTTCAGGGCCGCCTTGGTGATCTTGTAGGCAGGGGCCGGGAAAGCAACCATGTATCCGGCCAGGGCGATGGAGCCAAGTGTGGTGGAGATGTTGGCCACCTTCTTCAGCTCGCCCTTCTCAAGAAGAGGGAAGAAGGCTTGGGTTACCCAGTGAACGCCTTGAACATTGACAAGGAAACTGGAGGAGAGATTCTCCCTGTGGCAATATTAGCGCTGGGCTGCAAGAGTCACGGTCAGAGCACTCACATGGACTTGGTTCCTTGGAAGGCATATTCGCAAATACCGGCATTGTTGACAAGAACATCAAGACCCTTACCCCCAAGCTTGGCTTCTGTCTCGGCAGCAGCTTTCTTAATGGACTCTTGATCAGTCACGTCAAGCTTGACCCACTCGGCGCGGCCCGAGGAGCCCTTGACAATCTCGTTCAGGTCGGGGGAGTCACTGCGGGAAGAAGCAATGACCTTGCTGACTTTGGAAGTGGGAAGAGACAGCAGTTCCTTGGTCAATGCCAAGCCAAAGCCCCTTGATGCACCGGTGATGAAGAAGGAGGCCATCTCTGTTGATTTACGAGCTGTAATCGCAGGTTGGAAAGATGAGAAGTGGTGATACTGCTGAGTGCTAATGATGATGATGGACCAGGTGCAGAATGATGCATGGCAGGAATGCGGGATACCTATTATTGTATACTTGGCCGAGTGAGGTGGCTCACGCATTCGGCTAGGCTCAGGGACGGGAATGCATGGCGGCCCTGATGCCTGCAGATTTGTAAGCCAGGGGGTGGGCCAAAACCCATTGCGGGGAACATGCGGTTGGATTGTGGTACTGCAAACGCCCGACCATGTCATTCTTTGTTTGTTTGACTGGATTTATCAGCGACGCTGCTGATTTAACATGTGGCGCCAGGCTCTGAATTAGATGCAGGGTCTGGGTTTGTCTCAAACTGCACGTCCTTCACCTGGTTGGTAGAACGGTATCTGATGTTTCGGACTTAAGGCGTAAGAAGAGAAAGACGTACCCGGTAAGGAAGAGACCTGCCAGAATGTGGCAGCCAACTGACAAATCTCGACCGAAATGCCCGATGCTATGCCCGATGGTCAACCACAGCTGCACAATGCAACCATCTAATGTAACCTCATTCTTATGGTTCCCACTTACCGTATGTATTCTGAGGAATCAGTTTGCCTACCTTATTGTCGGCCGACGGCGTTGACAAGGCTGATATCTGAATGCATGCGATGATATGGAATTTTCTTGGAGCAGAAAACGATATACATGTGTTACAAAGATCCTATTCTGAATATAGTCAAAGGTTCTATGACCCTTCATCGTGCTTACGTCGTGACTACCTTTATCACTCTGCCACTACAACAATGGGTTCCGTTGGCTCCGACTGGAAGCTGACCAATGGTGCCGGTTATATCCTTGACCGCGATCGGAGTCACGCTGCTGCGTCACGGTTGAACCTTCAGTTCTACTTGTGGAAAGACGCCCTTGGATTCAACATACACCCTACAATATCGCATTCCTTACTTCCCCCCCACTCCGGAGCTGAGCCTGTGAGCAGCAACACCAGTCCTTTGGCAGTGTGTGAGGTAGCCTCTGGCACAGGAATCTGGCTCATCGACGTTTCCCGCTCGCTACCCTCCTCCACAATTTTGACAGGCCTGGATTACAACTTATCCCAGTCACCGCCGTCCGAATGGCTGCCACGAAACATTTCTATGCGCCATTGGAATGTCTTTGAGCCTGTCCCGGCTGATTTAATGGGCAAGTTCGACTACGTCCATACCCGCCTGTTAGTCCTTGTGGTAGGGGAGTCCAAAGACCCAGGCCCGATTATCAGAAATCTGTGGAAGCTTCTCAAGCCGGGAGGCTGGCTGCAGTGGGACGAGCTGGATACGGTGAACATGTCTGTTCAAAAGGTAGACCCCGGGATCAAGACGCCGGCGTTGGATGAGCTACGGGCTTGGTCTTGGGCGGATGGGAGGTTGGATTGGTCTGTGAAACTGCCCGAGTTTATGGAGCAAGAAGGCTTCGTTGACGTGAAAGGAGACCTGTTTGGCGATCCACCTGAGCTCGCAAGAGCATTTACCGAGCAGCATCTGCTGACTGCGGAAGAGTTTGCCGAAGGACTGATCAAACTTGGAAAGAGGGAGGCGGGCGAAAAGTATTTCGACATGGTTCAAAAGGCGCATCAGGAAGCGATTGAAGGGGCAGCGCTTTGTGTTCCAAGAATTGTTTGCGTCGGACGAAAGCCCGTTTGAAGAGTGAGATTGTGGTAGAACTAGATAAATGACAAGAAATTTTGTGGTCAAAAGGCAGCCAAAACTGGCGAATACAGTCAACTTTGTTATGTGCACCCGTGGATATCTACCAGATATGGAGATATATTCTGCTCATACAACTCAGAGTGGGCTGGCCCAGCTGTCCAGGGGCTCAGCACCAGGACACAGCTATTTTACTTTTCTGCTAACTATTTTCTTCAGGTTATCTTGCCTTCTATTTCTCGGCGACGATCTGTGCATGCCCCAATACCAAGGTGGATCCTTACTAAGTGGAATCGGTGGTCACAAAACATCGGAAACTTCAGTGATATGAACAAGCGAGAGCCCATCATCTTTTCACGTCAAAAATATCTTTGGAGCTTTTGAAACCACATTCAAAATTTCAAATAGACTGTAAACTATAAACAACGCAACAAGAAATCAGACATGAAATCGCCAACCCCTATCCAAACATATGAAGATAAACCTGGAAACAAACCAAATCGAGATTCACTCTCTTCCATCACGTCTTGGCCTCAAACGCCTTGTCAGCAATGGCCCCCGCTCGTGAGCTGATGCTGATACTCGGGTCAAGCAAATCAAGCATGCTTATGTTCGTCCCCAGCGCTTGCAAAAACCAGCTTCTCAACTCTGCTGCTATCAAGCTGTCGACCCCCAAGTCAGCCACCGACTTTGCCGGGTCAATACCCTCTACATCGACAAATAACATGTCTGCCACCACCTCAGTGATCGCCGCCTCCAGGAACTCGACTGTCTTAGCCCGCTCACCACCCGCAACAGCGGCCTCGAACTCTCTACGGATGGAGGCAGGCGTGTTCTTTGACCCTTCGGTGTCAAGAGCGGCTTCAGCACTTGAGGAATCGTGCCGCTGGGCATCCAGGAATGCTCGCATCATGAGTGAAACGCGTGCGTCGGTGTACCACTTTGGGGTTGCCTGGGAAGATGCGGTGCTGTCGTGGCGCTTCTTGCTCATCATAGCCGCAGGGTCGAGATATGTGTGCAAGTTGGCTGCCGACAGCGGATCGCCGTCGTGGCCGAACCAAGTCGCCGAACTGCCGTTTGTGCTCTCCGTCTTGTTATCCAGAAACGCTAGCTCGAACATGGTCAAGAATTGTGACTCGGTGATGGTGAGAGTCTTGTTGCGCTCAAATAGGTCCACAGTCAGATCGTTGGTACCGACTTCTGTCACCTCTTTGATCAGGCTGAACGATGCCGTGGAGGCGGGTAGACCAAGACCGCGCCGGTATCTTGCGAATGCGTCTTGGAAATTGTTGGCAGCGGTGTAGGCACCCTGGGTGGCAAAGGCGTAGACTGACAAGGCCGAGGTTGTCATGACGAAAAAGTCAAGCGGCATGGACAAAGTTGCGTCGTGTAGATTCTTGGTTCCTTGCACCTTTGCGGAGAGCCCGTCACTCCAGCGGGATGCCGAGACCTTATCAAAGGTGAGATCCAGGTAGGAAACCGCGGCGTGGACGACTCCCCGGATGGGACGTTCAGCAGAAATCTGTTGAACCACGGCTTCGACCTGCTGCTTGTTGCTGACATCACAGACAAAAGATTCGACATGAATTTGACGGCTGGCGAGAGAACGAACGAGAGTTTGGGCGTCAGGGACGGTGGAGATATCACGCCGGGACAAGAGGGCCAAGTTCCGCGCACCCCTATCGCCCATCCATCTAACAAGAGACTGACCAAGACCACCGAGAGCGCCAGTGATGACATAGCATGCATCGGGGTCGAATCTGACAGTAGGCGCCGCCGGAACCATTCTTACTTGGCTTTGCGGATCGTCGAATCTCACAATAAGCTTTCCAATGAGCTTGTTGAAATCGCCAATGACGGAAGAAAGCTGGGAAATGTCTGTCGTTGTGATCTTTGGGATCGGCGAAATGAGACCCTGGCGGTGATAATCCTGGACAGCTTGAACAAGGTCTCGCCCAAGCTCCTGGTCGGACTCGAGTGCAACAAAGAGGTCGACCGAGCTGTAAGAGTATTTGCTGTTGTGTGGAAAGCTCAGATCAACTGCGTGAGGCTCCAATTCCACTAGATGCCCCGTTGGAGCGAGAATTTGGGCGTAGGACTCGACATTCGAAGAGCTGCTTACAACAAGATCAAAGCGTCTCTTTGTCGTCAGCTGAGCTGCCTGTCGAAGAGCGGCCAAAGTTGGGGTGCCTATGATAATATGCGACTCCGACAGTCCACAATTTTGCACCAGAACATCGGCCTCTTCCTTGCTCCCCACAGAGGCAAAGACATGAGCGCCTTTGGCAGTTGCAAGCAAGATCAATGCCAGACCAACGTCCGTTGCGCCTGACTGAACGAAAATGGAACGGCCTTTTCGGATGTGGGCAATGTGATCCAACACATAGATTGCGGTGGCATACGACAATGGCATGGAAGCCATTTGTACAAGATCATCACTGTCCTGAGCTTTCATGGCGAAAGCAGCCGGCACACGCGTGACGGTGCCAAACTGACCTCTGCCTAGACCATACACACGGTCGCCGACTTTCAGGTCTGTGATGTCTGTCGCCACCGCGGTAACGACGCCAGAATACTCAGAAGAGAGGTGGTCATCGTCCACACGACCAGTCCAGATGTCAAGATCCCGGATATTAACGCCAACAGCTGCCACGGCAACGTCAATGTGGCCAGCTGGAAGGGGTTGCAGGAGCTCCTTGTAAGACTCAAAAGCCATCGACTTGATCACGCCGGGCGTCTCGAACATGGCTTTGACAGCACCTTGACTGCTGAGGGCTGATATCTCGGGCTTGAACATCTTGCTGTCGAGGCCATGCCGAGCGTGGAAGCCTGCGTCAGGAACATGGCGACTGACGGAGAAGAAGCCGGCTTGCCAGGACAGTTCGCGATCCCTCGGGTTGCCTTCGAGGTCATCTAGTGGCAAGGTTTGAGTCGCACTGTACAGATCGTGTTCATGATCGGCAACGCACTTCACAAAGTGTTCGAGGTCTTCGGGCTGGTCAATGTTGAAGCCGTCGGCTTCGATATCAACCGATAGGTACTGGGCGCCTGGGTTCTCGTTTTGGAGCACACGAAGTAGCCCCCCGAGCACAGCAGCATCTGGATTGCGGCCCGTTACAACGCCAGTGTTTGTGATCGCCACCAGGCTAGAAGTCTGTCTGACGAGATGTTGAAACTCCATCAACTCGTCCTCAGATGCATTGACAAGGAGGTGCCTGTTGTCAAAGAGCGCAACGACTCGCGATTCTGGGCCGAGCTCCGTGATTTTGTCAAAAGACCACAGCTTAGTGGCGACTTCCCGTCTCTCAAACTCCCGACAGATGTCTTGTGCAAGCACAGGCACATCGCTGGCGGAATGAAGAACATGGACAGTGCTTTGCCCTGACGCGGGGGCCCTGTGGACTGGCACGGTGGAGAGTATGACAGAGGTAGTGTTGTGGGGCTCAGGGAAATCATCCAACACGACATCTAAGCCACTGAAACCTGCTTCTTTGAGGGTCTGATCCCAAGATGACAGGCTCTGGAATGGAGCGTCCACTCGGCCATCGGGAATGCCGCTCCAGTACCCGGTGAATGTCCCGACTACAACGCCCGGGACGATGAAGTTCTCTGTGGTCTCGACGAGGACCAACTGTCCGCCTGGCTTAAGGAGCCTTCGGCAATTGGATAGGGTACGGTGCATGTTTGACGTGGCGTGCAGCACCTGGCAAGCAATAATCAGATCGTAACTGCCTTCGACATAACCTTGCTCGACAGGATCAACCTCAATGTCAAAGACGGAAAAGTTGACATCCCGCAAGTCAGCCATGGACTCACGAGCGGCTGACAAGAACCCGGCGGAAATATCGGTGAAGGTGTAGTCTCGGTATGACTTGATACCGTTGGGGCCATTGAAGGCTTTCATGGCAATCCTTGTCGCGCCCCCAGTGCCACCACCGATCTCCAGGACACGAATGTTGGGATTGGCGTGAGCAATTCCAGAGAGAACGTTGTGAAGCTGAGGATAGATACCAGTCATGAGAAGACCCTCCTTGTAAAGCGGGGTCAAAAGGCCTTCCGTGATGAGGACATCTATGCCCGTCCTTTTTTCGAATAAGATATCCGCCATGCTGTCATGCAGCAACTTGGCGGCCTGAACCTCGATCACGTCAGGGGCCTGGTCTACAAGCTCGTCGATCTTCTTGAGCAGAAGACCTCGCTTGGCATACTCCCGAGCTTCCTGCATAAGCTCCGAGTTGTCGCTGCGCCCTTTTCTCTGGATCCACTCGAAGAAATGTCCAACATCTCCTGCAGGCTTGGGAGTGTCGTCCTCGGGAAGCATGCCATACATCATGTAGATACTGTAAACAACGAAGTGGGCAAGTTTGTTGGTAATACCCCATGATGGTGCCTTCTTGACATTATCTCTTGGGGGAGGGTACATCTCGCGGGCGCGGCGGTTACTCAACGTGCGGATGTCAGGCTTCCACACGACTCGGGAAAAGGGGCTGCTGAATGTTCGGTCGTCGGTCGTCTTGGAAACACTCGAGTAGCTGATGCAACGCAGATCTTCAACATCGAGCAACACCTCGCCGTTACGTCCGACCAATTGCAAGTCGAGATGAGCACCGCGGACGCCACGCCTTTCGCCACGGGCTATCACGGTGCATTTGTCTCCGGCTAGATCGTTGATGTTGTTGGACAGGTACAAACGAGGAAGTTGGACCGGCACAAAGGCGGTAGTGGCGTCTTCAGCCCGACCCCCGTGACAGGCAATCAAACCCAACTGAATGGCCCCATCAAGTGAAGCAGGGTGCAAGGGGTAAGCCGACTCTCCGCCCTTGATAAGCCCAGAAGTCGACCGCAAATCGAGAGTCGCCACCGCGATATTGGACGCGGGATCACTGCGGATATGAGAAAGTGGTTGGAAGGTTTCGCCATACCCCAGTCCAATCTCAGCAAACTTATTGTACCAAACCCGTCCATCAATTGCCCGGGGGGCTGGAGGAGCAATCGCGGTTTGGCAGAGAACGTCATCAGAACCCTGAAGAGCGACCTTGATTCGGCCAGTGCAATGCTCCATCCACTCTTCGCTTTCCCTGCCCACTGAGCTGACGGAAAAGGTGGCCCACGCCGGTGAACTTGCTGCTCCGGCTTCAACAAGTTCAAGGCTGGTCAACACCTCGATACCATAATCATCCTCCGGAATCGTGAGGCTCTTCTTGATGGAGACATCAGCAAGGACGAAGCCACAGATCGGCGGAGCAGATGGAGACTCGTTATGAATCCGCGCAGCAGCCTCAATCGCCATGGCCAGATAGCCTGCGGCCGGTAAAACGGCATCAGGCAACAGCCGGTGGTCACCTAGCCACGGAACATCCTTAAGGCGAGTAATATTTCTCCACTGAGGCCGGAGCTTTGCATTGCCAGCCACCATGCTGCCCAGGAGGTCATGTCTGAGGATAGATCGATAACGATACTCCTTGCTTGCCCTGCTTTCGTGATAGTTGACACCACCGTACGTATACTGGTACGGCGGTAGGTCAACACAAGTGATGCCGTGCTCGAGGTCTGTCGTTCCATCTTTTGAATCAACCGCATTCACGGCTGCAAGATCCAGTGAGCTGTTCATGGTGAAGAGAGAACCGGCGAGTTGCAACATTGTCATCTGAGCACCTTCTCCACGCTTCAGAGTCGAACCGGCATATCCGACATTCTTGACTCCTGCTGCCTTTAGGATCTGCTCCAGAGGGCTTTTGAGGGCTGGATGAGGACCGATTTCCACAAGAGCGTGGATCGGAATTTCGTCGGTGTTCTGGACGAGACCTGCCACGGCCTCGGAAAAGCGCACTGGTGACTCCAGGTTGGCCCTCCAGTAGGAAACAAGATTGTCGCCGCAGAGCCCAGACGTGCTCTTGCTTGGCGTGACAGACGAGACCCAAAGAATAGGCTGGTAGCGCGAGCCGTCTTCGGTCGGCCCAAGTCCAATGCTGCGAAGGTGTTGGGTCCCTTCAGCAAGGAGGTCAACATACTCGCGGCCTATGGGAAGCATGTGGTGCGAGTGATAGGCGTTGCCGCCTGTCTTGAGCTTTCGGTTGAACACACCGTCTGCCGTCATGGCTGCCGAGATGCTGTCAATTGTAGGCTCTTCTCCGGAGAGTGTCACGCTCCCCGGTGAATTTATGGCAGCGACCTTGACCTCTTCCTCTTTGCCATCCAAATACCTGACAACGTCGTCGAAGCCAAGTCCGACAGCGAGCATGGCACCGGTTTGCTTGTTCCTGGAAACGGCTTGACCACGCAGATATGCAGCCACGATAGCTTCGGCAGCTGTGATTCGGCCAGCAGCGTAAGCTGCCGCGATCTCGCCTGATGAATGTCCGGCCACACCGGAAGGACGGACCGACCAGGAAGCTAAAAGGTCGACAAGGCCGACTTGAACCGCCGTGCAAGCGGCCTGAGATACCTCGGCTGTCTGGATTAACGTGGGGTCGCAGTCGCCCGAGAGAATGTTGAATAATGACCACGAAGGTGCGATGGACAGAGTCCCCAGGACATGATCGAGGTGCAAAATAGCGTTGCGGAAGACTCGGTACTGAAAAAGCTCTGCGCCCATAGCATGCCACTGAGCACCTTGGCCGGTGAATACGAACCCCAGGCTGGCGTTGTGTAGAGGGGCTCTCACTGGCTTCTTGTCGAGTACGCCTAGAAGACCATTCGCGGCATCGTGTCTGTCCACAACTGCGAAGGCACGCTGAGCGAACCTGGAGCGACGGGTGGCGAGTGTGCAAGCAACATTGGCCAACGGGAACTTGTCAATGACTTCCGCCAAAGCCTTGATGTTAGACTTTAGCGATGGCTCGATGTGTGCCGACAGCGGCAGCAGAACTAGTGGTCGGGTCGAAGCAGTGGGCGTGGCAGTTGCTCTCATCTTCGTGACAGGGGCATGTTGGCCAGCATGCTCTTCATGGCCGTTGGGCTTGCTATGACCGTTGGTGTGACCATTGCTCAGTGGGTGTTTCTGGAAGACGCCAGGGGCAACATAGTCTGGCCACACGTTGTTAACGTGGTCGATGATGCAGTGTGCATTGGCGCCACCATACCCAAACGAGTTGATAGACGCTCGCTGGATCTTTCCCTTGGGCCATGGTGTCAGTTCTGTGACGGGCAGGACATTTGCAGTGTCAAAATCAATGTTGGGGTTCCGGGTTTGAAGGTCAAAGACGGGTGGAATGGAACCGCGCTCCAGCGCTAGCACCACCTTCATGACAGATGCAAGAGCACTTGCACCCTCTCCATGGCCAACATTACTTTTGACTGAACCGACAAGAAGTGGATCGCCTGGATCTCGCACTGGAGCAAAGACTCTCCCCACTGCCGCACTAATGGGGACGCGTATGGTGTCAGCGACATGATGTCCTTAAAGCTGGTGAAGAAGGGATATCCTTACACTTCGATTGGGTCCCCAACATACGTCCCGGTGCCATGACACTCAAAATAACTCGTGTCCCTGAGCGGAAGACCACCGGCATTTCGATATGCCTCGCGAATTACAGTCTCCTGACCGGTAGCTGAGGGCCTGGTAATGCCGCCCGTTCTCCCATTTGAGTTGACGGCGCTACCCCTGATGAAGGCACGAATCGGTGAATTATCCGCCATGGCCAACGATGGTCTTTTGAGATAGATGGCACCCCATCCCTCACCTCTGGCATATCCTTCCGCTCTGGCGTCAAAGGTGTGGCATCTCGACGATGCAGAAAGTGCCCCTAGCTTGTCGAGGGCAATTTGGACGGTAGGGTCGGCAATCCAATTCCCTGCAGCGACAATTGCAGAGTCGCAGTCTCCGGCGCGAATACTGGCGACCGCTGAGTGAAGGGCATACATGGAACTGGAGCAGGCTGTGTCGATGGTCAAGCTGTAGCACTTTTGTGTCAATGACTAGCGGCAACCAGTACATGTGCAGTCAGTAACATACCTTGGCCCCTGAAGATTGAAGATGTAGCTAATTCGGTTGGCAAGAATACTTGTTCCCGCTCCCACAAAAGCATACGGCCTGGGATTGTCCCAGTCTCGGGACTGCAATGTCCAATGGTCCAAGCAGAAGTTCCCGACAAAACATCCTACACGTTTTCCTGAAATACTCTCCAGAGTTTCTCCGGCGCTTTCGATCGCTTCGTAGGCACATTCAAGCAGACCCCTTTGGTTTGGATCCATTGATGACACCTCTAGTTCCGTCATCCCAAAGAAACTGTGGTCAAAGAGGCGGGCATCTTTCGTCGACAGGAATGCACCCTTCATGGCAAAGCCACCTGGGCGGTCCGAGTTGGGGTGGTGAAATCCTTTGGAGGAAAACCGGGGATCGTCGAACTCCCTCCATCCATCCACCTTGTTGCACAGAAAATCCCAAAACTGCGATGGCGAATGTGCTCCACCGGGCCATCGGCATCCTGTTGACTAGGTCATTAGCAATGCTTCCTCTGAGACGAGAATGGCTGAAGGCTCACCCATGCCGACAATGGCGACCGGCTCATGCTGATCACGTTGACAGTCTGATGCAGATGCCATGATGAAGTCGGTGCGCTGGTCCAACAAGCTCGGTATCAATGTTGAATAGGTAGGACTTGTAGGAATAGCAAACGGATGTTGGTTGAGCGATACCTTGGGAACCACCACTTCAGGCTGCGTCGCGATTATAGAGCCATTATGATGCTATCTACGCCGATATGGTAGCCATCGCCTCACAACCCACGCCTTGTCGATTCAGTCCCAAAACGGAAAGTAGACGTTAGGTAACTTACAAATCTTTCTGATAGGGCTGGCCTTGAGATGTGGTTACAGTTGCACCTGCAGCTATGATTGGCTGTTTCTTGCCTCGTCTACTCGGCCGATGCACGGCACATGCCACGGCCGACATCATCTCCCCGCACTCCAACTTCCGTATCAGTTCAATCCGCCGCGACAGATAAGCCCGGAGCAACTCGCGGCGGCGGGTATGCCCGATGCCGGCCCGGGGCTCAACCGATTCGGGGCGCGACACCAGGCTGTTACCTAAGGTAGGTCGGCAAAAGGTAACAGTGCAACGGGGGT
This sequence comes from Triangularia verruculosa, assembly GCA_033296885.1. NCBI lineage: Eukaryota > Fungi > Ascomycota > Sordariomycetes > Sordariales > Podosporaceae > Triangularia > Triangularia verruculosa. The sequence goes on along the minus strand of MU864053.1, from coordinate 22,313 downwards.
GGCGGGCCGGGCGCGTGAAACCTCCAATATCTTAACATTGAAACCACATACACAAAAGGCATTGAATCTCGACCCATCAAGTATTCAAAAAATCAGGTCACAGTACTTCATCTATTCCAAGAGGCTCAGGACCCATTTGCACATCCGTCATCTTGGCTCAGATCTTTCATCATGACTACTCAAAACTCAGAGTCCATCCTGGGCCTGGCCCAAAACATCCTCAGCCTTACCCAAGATTTAACCAAGTATCTTCAAGGAAACAACTTGGTGGCGCCGACCTTTTCCCTTGATTCCCAAGATCCCCCGACTTCTTTGGAGTATCGTGAAATCCATGCGAACTTGAAGACCAACCTCGAGGACTTGCAACGCCTGATTGACGGTCCTCGAAAATGGCTCAGAGAGTTTTGCTGCACGGGATATGATCTCGGTGCTTTTCAGGTCTGTTGACTTGTACCTCTGCCCCTTTTGAGCCGCGGAATCCCTAACCTGTGCAGGTCGCTCTGGATTTTGAGTTCTTCCAGCTAGTCCCTGCCCATGGGAGCATCAAGCTCGAGGAATTGGCTGAAAAAGCCGGGCTTGATGTGGACCGGACCGCCCGCATTGTTCGACAACTTGAGACTTATCGCATCTTTGAGGAGCGCCAGCCAAGAGTCATTTCTCACAGTAACACCTCGCTACTGATCCAGCAGGATGAGGACCTTCGATCCGTTATCCATTACTCGCTGGATGAAATGCTCAAGGCTGCCGCCGACTCCAACATCACCTTCAAAGCTCATCCTTACGAAGCTCATCAGAATCTCAACCCTTTTGTCACTAGACATGGTGTTGGCATCTTTGAGTTCTACAAGAATGACCCGGCAAAAGCACGGCGCTTTTCCAAGGCCATGGCTGGTCTTCGCAAGATGGACCGTCATCTGGACTATCTCCTCAACGATAGCTTCAACTGGGGTGCTCTCAAGGGAACAGTGGTCGACTGTGGAGGCGGCAACGGCCACATTTCCAAGAGTTTGGCTCAGGTACGTGCGCTTGAAGTGACGGATACGAGAGGCCTGCTAACCATCATGCACCTCACGATAGACCTTCCCGAACCTACGATTGATCGTGCAGGACAGCAATATTGACATGCTCAACGAGGGCAAAGAGTCCCTGTCGCCCGAGCTGAAAGACAGGGTCGAATATGTCCAGCATTCGTTCTTCGAGCCTCAGCCCGTCAAGGATGCAGCCGCCTTCCTCATTCGGCAGTGCACCCACAACTGGGCTGACAAGGACGTGGTGACCATTTTCAAGGGGTTTGTGCCTGGCTTGGAGAACTCCAGCCCGAACACGCCGTTGCTGATCAACGACATCATCATTCCGGAGCCGGGTGTTTGGCCTCGTCACCAAGAGCGTGTGGTCAGGCAGGTTGATATGGTGATGCTCGTCAACTGCGGGGCTAAGCAGAGGACCAAGGCCGAGTTTGAGCAGCTGTTGAAGGAGGCCAACCCGCGATACGAGATTCGAAACGTATTTGACAACGGTCCGCTCGGTCTGCTGGAAGTGTATCTCCGGCGTTGAAGTTTTGGTTCAAGTTCTTCCAAGCTCTTTTTACAAACTAGGAATATATACCGTGCCCTACATGCCACTCATTTGAAGTTCCAAGTCCCATTGTGACAGCTTGAGGTTGGCAAGACCAGACACCATTTTAGGCAAGAGTTGGTGTAAGCGAAGTGGAGCATGGTGGGTCCACCCGACCACTTCGGCCGAGATGATGTCTCTGGCTGCTGGGGGTCACGTTCTTCGGCACTGTGTATGCAGGTGGACTCCAAGCAGGGACCAGTGCGGGGCATTGGCAGAAGATTTGGTTAAGTAAGGTATTTATCTCAAGTCAAGCTGTAGAGTCCGTCAGTGCAAGCACAGTACCTCCTACTCAGACCAATCCTACCCACTCGGGCTCTTGCGTTCGCCAGAAATACGACATGTCGTCCCGCATCAATACCATTCTTATTCTTGGAGCGGCCGGTGGCATCGGCGAGGCTACCGCTCGTAGGTTTCACAGCTTGGGAAAACAGGTCATCGTGACTGGAAGGCAACAGGATAGTGAGAAGCTAGAACAAGCTGCCAGGGAGCTGCCAGGCCTGCACTACCGCATCGTATGTTCTCGCTTGATTGGCATGCTATTGCTTTGATTCTATGCAGACAGCTCATTCTTTCAATAGTGGGATCTCACCCAACTCGACACGTTACAAGCCGAAGTTGATGGTATCCTCCGCGACTTTCCCCAGCTCGACACCGTTTTCGTAAACGCGGGCATCCAGCACCACTATGACATCTTCCAGAACCCCCCACCAGATCTTGCCCAACAGGCCGTGCAGGAACTAACAACAAACCTCACGGCACCGATCCTCGTCGCTCAGGCCTTTGCCCCTCATCTTCTATCTCTGGCAAAACAAGGAGTCAAGACCAACATTTTTCTCACAAGTTCTTCCCTGGCTTACTTTCCCGTTCCATTCTATCCAACCTATTGCCCTTCCAAAGCAGGCATCGCCTCATTTTGCAAAATTTTGCGCTGGCAGATGGAAGCTACGGGGGTAAAGGGGATGAATGTGGTTGAGGTTGCACCGCCTTATGTCGACACACCCTTGAATGCCCATCACAGAGATCAGACAGATGCTTTGCAAGGTGGACCTGAAAAGGCAGTACAACCTATGACCCTTTCGGAATACATCGACAAGTTCTTCCAGCTTCTGGAAGAGACAAAGCAGGATGGATCGATCGCCCACGAAATCGGTGTGGGTTTTGGTGGTCAGGGGCAGAAGGCTTGGAAGCAGGGATATGAGAGTCTGCTGAAAGGGAGCGGTATGACTGATTAGGGTACCTAACTCTCCTCAATTCTTGGAAACATGAGGGCTGCCTTAGGACATCAGGTTGGTACCTAGGTAGAGAGTATAACAGACAATATTGCAATTAAGTAGTAGCTCACAGCTTTACCAATCTCACATAACACTTCTTTGGAACGCGAGCAATACCCTCCAACCCTCCATATCCAGATAGCTCCACAGGCGCCTTTTCCAATCTAAATGTCCACACCAGCATGGCAATGATAACTTTCATCTCCATAAGCGCCAGCCTCTTGCCCCAGCATGTTCTAGGCCCTAGACCAAACACCAACTGGGGTCCGGCTGCGCCATCAAAGTCGACGTCATCAGATGTCACTCCTGTTCCATCTGTCTTTCTGACTAGCCACCGGTCAGGATCAAATTTCGCCAAGTCCTGGTTCTCATCCCAATAATCATTGGCCCGTTTCGAAACCCTGCATGTGTCGCTCCGTTTTGCCTCATCGACAGGAAACGAAGGCGATAGGAAGCCCGGACCGTTGGATATGAGGAAGACCTGGGTTCCCTTTTTGATCGGGCAACCCAGTACAGTAGTGTCAACCACTGCTTCGCGGGTAACGGGCACGGCATTGATGCGGAGCATCTCCTCGACTATGGCGTCTAGGTAGGGCAATTTTGCATGGCGAATTTCCTCAAAGGTAAAGAGCCTTTTGCCCTGGTAGGCTGTGGAGAGCGTAGAATGCAAAACAGACCGGAGTTTAACCTGGATCGAGGGATGATCGGTCAAATATTTGGTCAGCCACATCATGGCACCGGAAGTAGTGTGGTGGCCCCCGATGATCGCCCCAAACAGCTTTTGAGCGTTAGCGATTGATCACTGGAGCTGGAGGAGCATTCGGGTCAACAAACCTCGTCCCTGATGACCTGGCTCTCAAAATCCGGTTCTCTGCCATCCTTTTCTGCCCTGGCAGCCTCTCTCATCAACATATGCTCGAGGCCGCTCTGAACTGTGCCGTTGGTGAAATTCCGTATTCCAATGGCAACCTGATCCTTCATTGCCTTCTCTTTGTCCTCGAATATCTTCTTATACCATGCCTGCTTCGACCACCACCATGTTTGCAATTTGGGCATGATTGCGTTGATGGTCTTTTCCACAATCTCCGGGGCTTCATACACCGACTTCAAAAAGTCTACGATCTCACCCAGCGGAAACTCTACCGGGTCGTCGAGCGAGTCTGGCAAAGTCACATCCTGCTGGGCCAAGTTCCCCATGACCTTTAGCTGCTGTCCTACAGCTGTATCGAGCCAGTTTTTCCCAAAGGCAAACTCGAGCATGCAATCGAGCGAGGTGTATTCAAAATCCTTCTTGACACTGAATGGCCTCCCCTTGGCCAGATGCATCTTGATCTCCAAGAGCCCCATCAACTCCAATCCTTTGTTGTACACCGCCGGTCCGACATGGCCATTGAGAAACGTGTTGGTCATCAGATCTTGAATCAGCTGTCTGTTGGCCTTGAAGTTCTGGTCCGTCATATATATGCCATGGAATTCACCCATGCAGGCCATTCCATCTGACAAGAAGCTCGACTTGTCGAATTCTTTGTGCCTACGCGTAAGGATATCGCGCGACTCACGAAAATCCGAGAGCAGAACCCAGGGCTGCGAGAACGGCTTGATGAAAATTTGGCAGATGGGCGAGTTCATCTTGCGAACTTGTTTGGCACACCAGACGCGGAACTCGCCTGTTTGGCTTACTTCTGCGAGCATGGCCGGAACATCACCGAAGATAGATCTTGCCGCTTCCGTGTTGTAGGCGATGCCCGGGATGGGTTTGGGTAGGAGGTAATGGTACAGGACGAAGATAATGGAAAGTGCAAATAATGCAACTAGCCAGCGCGGTTGGGCGCCAGCGTCAAAGAGGTCCGTGAGACACTCCATGGTGTTTTTGGTGAGAGTCACAATGGCGATGGTCAGCTTGGTGTCGATGTTGTGTTTCGCAATGCTGCGCCTGGGTTGAAGTCGACGCAGAGGATGGCTATCGAAACCATTCCAATGCTTCAGGCGCCATGGCCGAGATGGAGTCCTGTACCCCGCCGATTAACAGTAAGGCGGATCTATTCCAAGGGATGCATCGCCAGACGGTAGGGTCGGCGCCACGGTGCGCTGCCAAAACACTTCCGAATGACTGGCAGGGTCGGCCCGGGTCATCGATCCGAGAGAGCGAGCATGCGGTGGTTACCGAAGGCAGCCCTTTGCCTTATCCCAGCCCTACCCGAAGCTTGGCCGAACCAATCAGCTCATGTCGGCCGAAAGACCCCTCGGGCTTCATCGGCCGAACCAGCGTTCTGCCATCCACACGACACAGTTTGTTAGCGCCGATACCATAACGTCGCAGGTAGGTAATCCTTTCGGACTTTAGCAAGTCGACCTAGCTCGTTCTTGACCCACCATAACCGCCCGATCGAGGCTTATGCCAGCAACCTTGTGTCTATCATTGCCTCTTTCGCTTTCGGCGTTCCGCGCCGATGGCACAGATCATTCATCCCGAACTTGGAATCTGACACGTCTTCACGAGATCTTGATTGGTTACGCCTACCTTACATGGAACTTTCGTCGATCAAAGCGTCTCGAAAGATGCCATCTTAGGAAGGTCGAGCACAAGAGGGAACAGAGGGCAGGTTCTACGGTTCTCTCAAAAGTTGGTACCTCCCTTGGTACCTTGCCTAGGTAGGTACCCAAGTTACAGTACATGTGAGCTGCGTCTCATCATGGTTTAGATCCCACGGGCTATCGGACATGCCAAGGCACCCGATGAGATGATAGGTTACCGGCTGAGAGAGCGTCTAATATTACCACACTGACACAGGAGCTGACAATGGAGCTGTTGCAATGAGGCTTGTTCCTGCATCGCCTAACCGAATTCAGCTGCCATCCTCTATGGCCGTCCTATCGATCTGACAAGGAAAATCATGGCGTGGTTCTGCTTTCATTCAACATCATGCGTCCTCGCTTAGGGAAGCCAGCTTGATAGGTTGGAACTTCCAATATCCCCCCATGTTGGCTGTCCGGCTGGGCCTTGGGACAGTCATTAGCCCGAGCTTGACGGAGAGACTTGAGGCTTTTTCTTACGTTCGGTGAGTCCTGTGGCGCTCAAGGAGGGAAGAAATGGTGTCCGGTCTCATCATACCTGGGTCGATTTGGCAATGGGGTTGGCGGCGAAGCAGGTTGAGCAGCTTTCATGGTTAAATAGCACCATGACCCGTAGATCTGGAGCTGTTGATTAATCTTCATGCAAGAACGGAGGTACTGCAGATCGGGCTCTTCCTCTGCATCTTCCCACGTTTTCGCGAGGTTGTGCCAACATTGGCGCCAAGCTTTGTTACAGTTGTATTCGGTTCTACCTCTACATTGCCCGCAGATCTTCACCATGAGAAGTCTTGTCTCACTCATGTATGGCAGCCTTGCCACCTTGCTGTGGGTTTCTTCTTCCTTCGACTTGGCATCTGCGGCCTCAATTCCGAGATTTCAAGAGCTCGAGACTCGGACTCGGGCCGACCTGAACAGCAATACTGTCCGAAGGGAGCTCGGAAGCCGCCTTTCATCGGGCACACTCATCTTCGGACCCAATGATGAACGATTCGCCGGCGCCACAGCGAGGTGGAACATGTTTGCTCCACCCCAAATTCAAGTCGTGATTCAGCCCGGCGCCGAGTCTGATGTTTCCAAGATTGTAAGCTTGTCATCTCGTTCCTCAAACAACAACAGGATTGTCAGCACCTTGAACATACCTTGCTAACATACCTACCTACTTTAAGGTGAAATACTGCAATGACAATAGCATCGACTTTCTGGCTTTGAATAGAGGGCATGGAAACAGCCGAAGTCTGGGCAGCTTCAACGGTGTTCAGATCAGCCTGGTTTCGCTGGTAAACATCGCCATTCAACCTAGCCGGCAATCCGCTTGGTTTGGCGGTGGTGTCTATGGTGGACTCGTCACTAAATATCTCTGGGAACGCGGCTTTGTAACGACCACTGGCTCCTGTGATTGCGTCGGTCTCCTTGGCGCCGGTCTCGGAGGTGGGCATGGGAGGCACGAAGCCCTGTACGGCATGGTGTCGGATAACATTCGACAGCTCAATATTGTGCTTGGGGATGGTAGAGCTATCAACGTTAGTCCCACCAGCAACTCCGATCTCCTGTGGGCTATGAAGGGCGCCGGTCACAACTTTGGCATCGTTACCTCTTTCGAGCTCAACATCTTCCCCCGTGGTCCCGATACTTGGCATTACCACAATTACATCTGGGCTGGCGACCAACTCGAACCAGTCTTCAACGCGCTCAACGCCTTCCACAACAACGGCTCCACCCCGGTGAACATGACCACCAACTTTGGTAGTTTCTTTCTGAACGCCTCTGTCTCCACAACGGACCCCATACTCTCGTGGACCTTTGCCTACCGAGGCTCAGCCGAAAAGGCCGAGGCTCTGCTGACCCAATTCAACGCCATTCCTGCAATTTATGAAGAGCAAGGCGACGTACCATACAGCCAAGTCTCCAAGGCCCAAGCCACTGCTGAGGATGATTTCATCTGCATGGATGGCAACAAACGCATCACCACCACCGCCGGCCTTCAAGTCTACAACGTCACAGCCGAGCGGCTCATCTACGAGGGGTTCAGATCCCGTGCCATTTCCAACCCTGCTTTGGCAGCCGGTTGCGGCATCCTTCATGAGGGCTACGCGACTGCAGGTGTCACGTCCAAGAACCCAGCCGATTCTGCCTACCCCTTTCGCTCAGACCATCACTTGATGCTCTTCAACGGTGTTGTCCCTCCTGGGGATGCCGTCTTGGAAGCGCAAGCATGGGAGTGGGCCAACGAGGTAAGGGATATGTGGAATGCGGGACAGCCAGGGAGACCTGCCAATAACTATGTCAATTATGCCAACGGCTTTGAGGACTTGGACTCCATCTATGGATGGGAATCGTGGCGGTTGCAAAGGTTGAGGGCGCTCAAGCAAAAGTATGACCCGCAAAACAAGTTTAGGTTCTACAATCCTATTGTCGAGGCAAGGGAGGGCAAGGGAAAGGGCAAGGGCAAGGGTAAGGGGAGGAGAAGGTCATTTCAGGGGTAGGAAAAAATTGATAAGGGGTAATTGGGGTCAAGATGGGGCTAAATAGATACGCAGGGACTATAATCTGATAAACAGTCGGGCGCTTTGACCTTCTCACAATTTCTGCCATTTGATCTCCACTAGAGTAATGTGAAAGCGCCATGCCCATGTACAGTCAGTAGGACCACGTGTTTCAGGTCGTACTCTTCGGATTTTTGCTAGCCTGCTACCAGTTCCCAAAGGCCTCTCTTTTCCATGACAGTATACCGTACTCGGGTAGCTTCCTGCCCCGCCCTGTCTCTGCGTGCGTGAGATCGTGTTGCTTGATCTTGGCATTAGCTGAATAGACAGTGGAGTGGGATGAGAAAAATACTGTTCGGCTTCTGACACATGTCTCGATGAAAGGGAGGCATCTCTCGATCTCGGGGAAACAGTTGAGTCGTGGTATCAAACAGGTAAAAATTAAACCCACAAAGTAAATCACTCCGCGCACTAAAACGACGCCAATAGCAAAGGGGTATATCCAAAAACATGCTCAAATCGTCTGTCAGCCCACCGAGCCATAATATAACCCCACCTCAACTTCTACCGACTCGCAAGCCAGTCCAAATTGAATCTCACAGGCTCTTCCATAGCTTCTTATACCAGGGCAGCGTTGAGTCGATTTCCTCACCGTCGGCAAGTGGTCTTCTTCCATCGTCCAAATCCTTTCTCCTGCCCTCTTGAAGGTCAACCGTATGAATGTTGACAGTTTTGGTCTTGTTCCAGAGTTTGTAGACCACATAGATGACACCGAACAGCGGCAGAAGAATGTAGGCATCCACAAAGTCGACGGCGTCAAAGGGCGCAAATGTCGCCCAGCCCTGGATGAGAGCGAGGAAAATGTTGGCGCTCAATCCAAACCAAGCATTGTAAGGATAAAGCATCGACTTGAAGGGCAGTTCGGAATCGGAGTGCCCTTGAGCGGCCCAGGCTTTCCGGAACCGAATATGGGTCAAGCTAATCGCAGCCCACACCAGAAACGTAGAGACACCGCTGAGGTTGACAATGTAGGAATAGGCATCCTGGGCACCGGTGCTGACATTCATCATACTGAGCGCACCAAACAGGTTGGTGAAAATGATGGCAGGAACTGGGACACCTCGCTTGTTCGTCCAGCCCAGGAACTTCGGAGCCTTTTGAGTCTGGGCCATGAACAAGATGGTCCTGCTACCGATAAAGATAGAAGAGTTGACGGCGCTGAGACAGGTGACGAGTATGAAGGCGTTGATCAAGTGCTTACCCCCTTCCCAACCCGCATTTGCAATAGCAATAGTCATGGGACTGCGCAGTGCACGCTGCGTAGCCGAGGTGAGGTCTGGGCTGTTTGCCGGGCAGACGAGGCCAAAGAAAAAGGCACTCCCCATGTACACCACCACGATACGGATGAAGACCTGGCGAATGGCCAAGGGTACGGCGCGACGGGGATTCTTGGTCTCGGTAGCGGCAACGGCAACGGATTCGACTCCAGCGTAGAAAGTGCTGCAGAAAACAAAGACTGAGGCAACACCGCGGAAGCCGTCGGTAAAGGCACCGGGATCACGCCAATAACTGAAGCCAACAGCTTCAGCGCCAATCACGCCTCCAGAGGCGTAGCTAGCCATTGTTAGCATAGATCTCAGCTGATGGTCGACGAACAGGGCACTCTTACATGAGACTGAAAAAGAAGAATGCGATCAGTCCAACGAGCTTGAAGAGTGCCAACCAGAACTCAGCCTCGCCAAAAGTCTCGACACCCAGCATTTGAAAGGCGGTGAAAGAGAACTGTAGCCAGATGATCAGTACCTATCATGTTTCAACTGGACGACAGCACACCAAGGTACTCACCCAAAAGATCAGAAACCATCCCCAGATGGGTATGGCGTCCGTCCAATCGACCATAATGCTCGAAATGACATTGTATTCGTTCGCCAGCACACAGAACCAGATGATGAAATAATTCCAGCCAACAGCTACACCAAACGCCTTGTCGACGAACCGGTCCGACAGTCCCGTGAAAGCACCACCGGTTGGATACAGGGTCGTCAGTTCGCCCAGGCTCTGCATGATGGAGAAAGCAATGATGCCAATAACACCGAAGCCAATCAACAGAGCAGCAGGGCCACCATTTGCCAAAGCCCTGCCCGATCCGATGAGGAGACCAGGCCCTATGATACCGGCAAGGGCCATCATCGATAGGTGACGGGTCTTGAGGCCGCGCTTGACTCCGGAATTTGGGTCAATGGCGGCGAAGTCGTCCGAGTCTGAGCCTGAGATGCCCGCATTGCTCTCGACTCCGGCCACGCCATCGTCGGACCCTTTTTTCGATACCGAAACGTCCTCTCGACGCTTTCCGCGCAGGGCGGAAAGAGATGGGAGGCCCATCTTTGCTGATATTCTCTCGAGGTTGCGGTCGAGGCAATGGCAAGGCGACCAAGAGATGGCCTGTATCAAGACGAGAAGCCGAGGGGGCTTCCTGGGATGACAGATGGAGCGGTGGCATGAAAGAGACGCGACGAACTGGGGACACCACCGATGTATAAGCTTTCAAGCCCACGACAGACCCTGCATGCTGCCATGCAGAGAAAAAGCGAGTCCCGGCATCATGGATGCTGTCACCGCCCAGGCTCCACTAGACATCGAGGTCGGACAACCATCAGCGTTTTGGGCAAAGGCTGGAACGGCAGTCGCTGCGTGGTACTGCATTCGGAACTGTCTATTGGGAAGCCTTAAGCGACCACTAACAGCATCCCATAGCCTTTTCGCCGCGCTGGTGATAGTGGAGGGCTTGTGGCATTATTCCTGGCACAGATTGCGCAATTGCGCTGGCGCCCAGTTCAACGTCGTCGTGAGTGGGTCTGATTGGCCTGCCAGGAAGTGACGGGTGGGGGTCTTCCCGTCTCCGTGTTCAACACAAACACTCTTTGTCACGCCACGGGGAAGAGCCAAGAGTGGGAATCACGCAACACGCCAACATTCACTTGACGAACAAATAGTGCAAGAAGAGTATACCGTTCAGACAGGACGCCTGCGGGAGGAGAGAGAGCGATTTTCGGGACCACACTGCCGATTCCGGTGGTAGCGTTCCCCGGCGGCCCGGCCGTTTGGTATGACGTCACTGGATCAGGAAGCACCAGAGCAAGGTACACCAAATGTCGCATTTGAGAGAGAGTATGGAAGTGCCTGACTGATCCGCCCATCTTCCTCTGGTCTCATCATCAAGACCTAAAGGGGTCAACCTCTACGTGGACATCCCGCACAATTTCGCGAATACTGCGCCACAGCTTATCGTTACCCTGAGATCATGTCAGTCAGCATCAATATCCAGACTCGGAAGGAACTGACATACCTGTTTGGCGGCGTCCGAGACATAGTCCTTCTGATCTTCCAACAGAGCATCCCATCTGCGTTCATCACTTTGCAACTGAGTGCGATACTGTCTGTCTGCGTCTTGAATTATGCAGTCTAGTCTTTCGGTGGAAGCGGCGAGGGAGTCAGCCGCTGTGGTGAATAGCTTGGCCAGCTCACGGGAAACTCGGAGTCGGGCCCGGGCTCCCAAGGCTTCGCTGTACAGCTGTACCAGAGGTTCGTCCTTGAGTCTGAGTCCCGGCTTGAGCAGCTCGGACATCTTTTTTACCGAGGCGGCAGCGGTAAGGATGTTGTAGTAGACAACCTGGATGAACTTGCTGATCAGGGCGGCATCCTTGACCCACTCTCGCTTTTCGGAGTCGAGAACATAAAGCTCGCCTGTCAGTGATGACTGCGACTAGGTTAGTGGATGTAACCAAGGGAGCAGGCAGCACGAGTGGTCTCTTACCTTCATGGTACGCTCTGTTTGCAGGATTCTATCGTCAGCCGAGGTCAATCGAAGAAAGGTGGAAAGAAAAACGAACCGAGACAGCCGGCGAAGTCGTTGTACGCCGTGGCCATCTCCTCGGCAAGCACCACACACTTCTCCATCTGCCGCTCAGCTGCCGCGAGAGGCTTCACAAATCCGCCCACCACCCCCTCTCGGTACTCGATGATGGCCCTTTCGATGAAGTTGGAAACGATTTCGGACCGCTCCACAATAGCATTGAGGTTACCTGTAACCTCCTTGAAACTGCGAAGCCCAGTCGAGGCGAGGCTGTGGCTCTCGCGGACGGGTTTGGGCATTTGCGGAATGCTGAATCTATAAGACGGTTCCAGGTTAACAACCACCTTGTATGTACCAAACAACGGTGAAAAACGAGTAAACTTGCCTTTTACCCTGGCATCCAGCGAGCCAGCCGTGCTTCATAACATTTTGGTCTCTGAGAAGCACCGAGTAGTAAAGCCAGCCAAGCTTGTGAATCCATCTTGGCAAGGCGGAGAGATTGTGGTCCCAATTCTTTCGCTCACCAGAGACGATACCCTCGAGGGCGGTCTGGATAGACTGCATGTTGATTGCTGTCATCTTTGCCTGTATGGTGGGATGGCGTCTGCGCAATGATCGAGTGGAAGATTAAAATCCAGGAGGAAAGCGAACGCAGACGGAACTTATCCCAGGTCGGATTGGATTCACTCCTACGAGGGTATATGAGAGCAAGAGCACGGTTGGTGGGTCACGGGCGATGCTCCAGAAGTTGAGTGAATATCCGTACTCATCTCCAAAAGGATGCTCTTCGGATTACCCAGCCGCATTCTTGCTCCCTAACCTGGTCATGAGTGAATAGAGAGCAATGCCGCTTGATCTAGTATCAGCAGTTACCCGTTATCCGCACCACAAATCTGTCAATTGTGAGAAGCAGGTGAAAAAAACAAGACTGGAAGTGATTTCGGGACATCAACCGTAACAACTTTCCCATCTGAGGAGCGACGCAGTTCTTGTGGGTCTGTTTCTATCATTAACACCAGACATTGAACTCAACAAGGTACTTACCTTAGCTACCTGTCAGCTCTAGATTGCGAGTCATCCAACTTGGAACTTCCAGTGCCTTATTCAGATAAAGACTACCTTGCATACCGAAACAACGAGTTTCTGCACAAGGATTTTGCCTCATATGGTGTTTGATGATGTATTAGATTACAAAAAGAAAAGAATGCACTCCTCCGGGAAGGCTCGAACTTCCAACCTCCTGATTAACAGTCAGACGCGCTAGCCAATTGCGCCACAGAGGACTTGTTTCTGCCGAATTATTTATTCACATTATTAATGGGGATTTGTCGCGGCAAGGGGGTGACGACGACGTCCCTGCAGCGACTGATTTCCTCAAGTCTCACCGGCTTCTTCATTTCTAGAGACCAAGGTACTATTTCGTCTCGTCAATTCACGCAGAGTGACCTATTTGAAAATGTGACATGGTTCTTTAAGGAGCTTCCCTGGTATTTCAGATGGTGCGTACTGTTCTTTTGACCTCCTCTGAAACCTGTCTGACTGTAACAGGGAACAACCCATCTATCTCGACTGGACACAAGCGTTGCTTTGCGCGACGGCAAGCAAATGAAGGCAGTTGCTCTGCTGACAATGTTCTTTTTGCCGGGCACTTTTGTCGCTGTAAGAACGACTCCTCTTCTGAGACGCACCCAGCTATGACGGACATTGTCTCTCCTTGCGATCAGACACTTCTAGCGGTCCCTCAACTCAAGGTTCTCGAAGATGTCGGTGACTTTGCTAGATGAGGTGGCTATGGTACCTCATCCTCTTCCTACCCCCTACAGCGGTCGTTTGGGGGCCATACGTGCTCTGGGTAAAGTTGTACAAGCTCAGTGATCTAGCAGGCTTCAAAGGGGCAGCGTAGGGAATCTATGCATGTTCATTCCAGGCTTCTTACTATAAACCCACGACTAGACCTGACCATTTAGTGCAAACATATTCAACATTGTTATCGTTACCATAAAATTTATATGTACCATCTGCCTCCATCGTATGTGTACATGACTGTTACAAATCCATCCGCATCCATGCTTAGGTATATCACTAAATCCACCCTCGAACCCTTTTAACTCTTCATGTCGGGAACCTTAAAGGACCTCTGTAATCTTTCCACCCTCCACCCTCATTCTCCTGGTCTTTGGTTTGCCCGCCGAAGCCCGGGGAACAGACTTGGGAGCTGGGCCCTCCGCATCACGCTTGGTATGGGTGGCCCAGTACTCGTCAAGAACCTCCAACACCTCTTCAACATTGTTGTAGGGCTGAAGTCCCGCCATGAACTGAATCTTCTCGGTGATGGCAGCAGTGGTAAATTTGGGCGCTGTGACCGGCTCGGCTCTCCATCTCGCCTCCATGGGGTCACGGAACGAGGTCTCGTTGTAACCCAGGTCCTCCAGGGCAGTGACATTGAAGGCAGCCATCATGTCGTGCTGTAGTTGTTGTTAGTTTACGTTCTCGCGTTACCGGAAGGGATAGTACTTACATCCTCGTGAATCAGGTTGTGGCAGTGGAACATGTAGACGCCGTCCCATGGGGCGTAGTGAGCTTCGACTCTGACAATCTCGTTGGGGGCGAGCCAGACCACGTCCTTCAGACCCTGGGCCTCGTAGTTGTAGACCGGTCTGCCGGCATCATTGGAGCGCCACAAGACCTTGAAATCCACAAGGTGGATGTGAATCGGGTGGCTCCATCCGCCACCGCCATTCTCAAGCTCCCAAATCTCGACTTTGCCGCGGGGAACATTGGCGAGTACCCGGTTGTTGATATCAGCAAAGACAACACCGTTGATCTGCCACTCGCCATTGGAGCGGTCAAACTCGAAATGCCTGTCCACGCCGGTGCCATCGGGAGTGGGCCAGTTGACAGTGGCAAGGGCGCTGGGCACGGAGCTGGTGTCGGTGACAGGGGTGTTGCTGACTACAAATCTCATAACCTTGTTGGTGTGGAGATAGTCGTCATCCTGTCCGACATCGTCGGTGTTGCGCAGAGTAATGTTTTGCCCAGCAAAGGGAGCAAAGTCAAAGACAACCTCGTAGCGCTCCCCCATGCTGATGTAGAGGTCACTGGTGGTGGCTGGCGAGGTCATCAAGCCGGCATCAGTAGCGATGACTTGGAAAGGAATCTTGGCTGTGCTGCCGGTTTGGCGCTGGAAATAAAGTTTGAAAGTGCGAGAGACGGCGGCATCGAGGAAGCGAAGACGGTACTTGCGGGGCTCTACGTTGAAGTAGGGCCAAGGTTGGCCGTTGACATGGATCACATCGCCGTAGAGAGAGTCGGTCTCACCGTTGGTGGTGAAGAGGCTGCCATCGTTCTTGTATTGCTTGGCCGAGAGCACCAATGGAATGTCATGAACACCATATCCAGAGGGCAGGTTCAGGGCGTCTTCGGCAGGATCATGAATAATGTATCCTCCAGCTTGGCCTAGTAGTTGTTAGTAAGCGCAAAGAAAAAGGAGCGGATCGGTCAAACATACCGAAATAGGCATTCTCTGCAGTCTGTTTGTATTGCTGTCAGCTTCGCCCCTGGCAGACTTTCAAGAGTACCTTATTTGCCACTTACATGCATAAACGCGTGGTCATGGTACCACAAGAAGCGGGCGGCCTGTTGGTTGGGATAGTAGTAGTCCTTGAACTCGCCTGGCATAGTCACGTCTTCTGCCCATCCATCCCAAGGAGCACGCTATGCGTCAAGTGTCAGTGGCGATACATTCGGGCGAGGAGGGAAAGGCTTACCGAGTAAGATCCGTGAAGATGGACTGAGGTCTCAATGCTAGCGTTGTTGATGAAGCGCACAACAGACTCGTGGCCTCTTTCCACGATAAAGGTCGGCCCAGGAGAGATGCCATCATACCCAACAAGGGTTGCGGGACCCTTGTTTGGGTACACTTGCTGCGTAAATCGGTTGATGTAGACCTCATAGTAGTGAATGGGGTTCCCGGTCACCGGGTTGGTCACAGTCCTATTGCCTAATATCAGCAAACAATGTCCAGTAAAGATAAGGTAGACGGGTCGTGGAGACTGACAGCTTTGGTGCCTTGACCGGCGGAATGGGCAAAGGAAACTGGTAGAGCCACGAGTACGCAGGGCTTTCCCAGTCCTTTCTGGCAACAAGCTTGTGCTTGTGATCGGGCGTAGCCCGACCCAAAACAACAGGCGAGGCCGAAACGGCAAGAAGAGCGGAAGTCAGAACCGACAACATTGTGTGGGACTGGACCAGGTGAAGGAGAGTTGAAAGGAGGCCCGGTTGGTAACCAAGTGCTCGGCTTGATTGGAAGAGATCTTTCGTGCTCTAGGCACAGGAAATCCGTTTCTTTTATCATCCTCCAGAGTGTGCTCATCCTCGTGAGGTGGGGACCTGGCAACGGTGAGCAATGGCCGTGTACCGATGGTGTAGAACTGGACAGCTGCCAAGCTCACGCCCAGCTAGTACCGCTTGGACTGGCCTCGCCACTATCTGAGCTCTGAATAAGGTAGCTCCATTCACGATTTGATGGTGCTAGTGAACTGATAGTCTGGTCACTGGGATTGTGAGGGTGGTGGGGATTTGGAAAGAGGACGGCAAGAACTGCCTTGAGCCATGGCAATGTGAGCGTCGTGGAATTCGGTCCAAGGAAAGTGTAAGCGTGGGATGCATCCACCAGCTTCAATATCACGTTGGGGTGTTCGGCCAAGATCCTTGTGGTGGATGCATCAGTCATAAAAATGACACCAGAACGTTGACGAGCGCCTCTTCCTTCGCATGCAGCGTGTGTGATCGGTCCGCAAAGGGGAATTCAAGGCCGTCAATATTGGACCCAAAACCAAGTCTAAAGAACCTTTCCTCGTGGCAGCCACATTTGGTTGACTCCCAAGGGACAGCAAAGGTGAAGGGAAAGTAGGTGGGTATAGGCAGAAGCGCAGGCATCCTCGATTCAACACCCCAGTCGTTGCTACCTACCCATTTGTTTACCTCCAAAAGAAGTTTATTTTGCTTAGCCGAGATAAGCTTTGTCAATTCTCTAACATTATCTTGGTCGAAACGGCCGTTGAAGGGTTCGCTCACCCAAGACCGACGGTATACTTGGCAGTCAATAAATCGAGGCTTAGCAGCGGGTATCACAGCTTCAATGTCCTGCATTGCCTATCGCATTCTCGAATCTAGACTCTGCCATGAGAAACGCAGGCTGACTAGATCTCCAGGCACGATTCTGCACTTGGCTTCTTCCATATGGTTTCCCCGAAGAGCTGGATGTTAGCTCCTGATTAAAACCGATGGCGCTACTAGCGCCTCACTCCTGCACATAGATCGTCGTCTCCTTACCCTGTTTTGGGCTCCATCCTCCTATTCTTGGCATCATGTCCGGGGTATGATCCGACGACTTCCGAGCAAGGTATGTTTCCGGGCATCTTCGTTTTCACAGCTTTCGGTGTCGAAGCGCCATGGAAAACGTGAAGAATCCATCCCGGAAATGCATGCCCGCGGCAGGGGCAGGGGCAAGAGGGAGATGATTGGACCGGGCTGTCGATATCTCCTGAATGCACCCGAGCGGACGACCCCACTGTCAGGTTCGTGTCAACCTGCCCGCCATAGACACAAGCCTTGCATCATCTCAGATGCTTGTGGAACGGGTCACGACGGCTCCCCACGGCCTCAACCTCGGTGCTGGGTCAGGAGGCTGCAGTCGTCTAGAGGTAGGCCGTCCGCCATTGCCGGATCGATGTTGACCCGACTGAAAACCTCCGCGTGGGCTTCCGTTGATGCAACAGTCCTGGTTCGGCACTTCTAAACGAACAAAACAAGCGAGCTCGGGTGGGGGCGGAGTTAGCGTTGTGGTTGCATCTCCACACGGCACAACCCATGAGCTTGCGCTGGACTAGCCCGTCATGAGCATCCAATGCAACCATAAATCCGAATTATTGACAGGCGTCCGCGATGGACGTTCCCGCGCTAAGCCTTGTGCATATTGGAGACTGAACACGAACAAACCAGCACACGTCTTCGGAACTTTCCCCGCACCCTGACACTAGACCATCCGAGTCTCCATGGAGCGGCGCGCTTTGAGCTGCATATATGCGGCTCTGGGCGCAAGTACCCACTGTCACCCGCGGAATGCATACCGAGATGTGGTAAGTGTGCCACCCACGGGCCCAATAGAGAGGAGAACAGCAGGAATACGCGAAGTATCTCGGGTAGGCTTGCTTCTGTGGAAATCAATATGATAATCAATAGTCTAAACTCTACTGCCCAGTGTGGGCTGGAAATGAGTACTGCGGTATGAAACTGAGCGAGTGGAATTATTGGGCGCTATGGTGACAGGTACGGGGCACCGCAGCAGTTAATCTATTTTGAGACTGGACTCGGGAGTTCCCATTGCCCCAGGCCGACCAGCGGGTGGCGAACCGCGGTTGATGCTCGGCAGTCTGGTCGATCTTTAGTACAGGGTTGGTATAATCCAAATCGTTGCTTGAGCAGGCCACCCTAAGTCCAAGGCTTCTACTGCGTCTACATTGAGGCGAGCACAACGGGGAAATACCTATGTTGCGACATACCTAATGTGTAGGTAGGTAGCTTGGGTAGCTGAAGGTACCTAGCAAAATATTATAAACTTGGTGCTGGTAGAAGCCATCACTACCTACGACGTAGGGTGGACAGCGTGTACCGCGTGAACCTCCACCGACAGTACTTCGGCCCCCAATTCGTTCTGACCGTACATGTTACTCTCGCCTCGCCAGCGGCCAAGCATCCTTCAACTTCCAGTGCACCATTGCCTGTGTAAATACTCCTTGCCAAGCATCCGAGAGCCACAACCTCCATGTCAGCGTTCGTTTCTAGTGGGTCTTCTGGGCCACATTTCGCTCTGTATTTCCTTAACGAGATGTCAATGTATCATCACGAATAATACCATGTATAGGTAGGTAGGTATGTTGCCCCTTACTTCAGGTGGCCACTTCTACCTGATGCCTAGGATATCGAAATTGTCAGATTAGGAAGGTGCCTCGTGACAGGTTCAGAACCACTACCTTGCTCAGTTGCACTACCATACACTCGTGTGTACCAAATTTTGGAAAGTCAAGCCGGTGGAGGATGGTATCTAGATGTAACCACATTGTTGTGAAGTATATGTGAACAAAGTGAGATGCCTGGGCCGGTTAGAGTTTCCCACCTCGGATTTCAAAGAGGCGAATATTGACATGTTCAAAGATAGGTATAAAGAGATGGAAATATGCACCCCAAAACGAGTTGTTATCTACACGGACGACCAGTTCCATCAGACCATCCTTACATCACTGCTCCCGTCTCCAAGAGTTTGAGCCATGCTTGTACTCTTTCCACTTCTCTGCCTCGTCCTCGGGGCCTTGGGGGTTGACATCCCCATCTGGCTTGACGGAGCTCTCGTTGAGTAAGAGTGCTCAATTTATGATGCCGTGGACTTGAACACTGACGGTGAAATAGCGCCACGGCCACCGACGATTCTTACAACACTGGTGGTACCATCTCAGTCAATGGCTGGACGGTCCAAGTTCCCAAGAACATGCTGGTGACGTTCCCTGCGGCTTATGTGCCGTGGAAGGACTTTGTTGCTCAAAAGGCAGCTGTCATGGGATACGAGGTGAATGTAAGTATTATAGCAGATGGAATCAAGTACACTCCAAATCGGTGGCGTTGGATGCTGACAACAAACAGGTGGCTGGCAACATTGTCAATGGTGTTTCCATGGCGGCGCAGATCATCGTGCAGGAGTTTGCCATGGAGATCAACCAGGGCTACATTGAGGAGATCAACTTTGATGGAACCATGAAGATCCTCAACGGCCCAACCATCAGAATCAATGACCCCAACGCCGTCTTCTCGGCCGGATATTCTTCGCCCTTCATGGTCGCTGACGACAAGAGCCCTTCTGTTAGCTCTTTCTCTGGTTTTCCCATGTGCGTCCCTCGGTCGTCTAATGACACGCTCTGTCCATCATCGCAACGTCCCGTCGTTGCTGGAACTCCACGCAGGATCTTGTAAGAATCTACCTCTCCAATTCGTAGCAAATGTCTTCGACTGACTCTTCGTGATAGCCAAGCCCCTGACCCGCTAGTCATGGCTCCATTCCTACCTGGAGACTTCATCATGTACAGAGGCTTCCGCAACGGTCAAAATCAGCTTATCTGCTTTGACATTGTCGCCTGGAACGTTCAAATCACCACAACCGGCAGCCCAGCTTACATCAGAGTCGAAGAGACCCTCGTCGGCGTGTACACTCCCAACACTAATGCCGAAGTGGCCGAAACGCGCTTTATCGGCTACACGAGTGATCCTAGCGTCACCGTCTCTATCAGCGCCATCGACATCGATCCTTGCACTGGCCATGAGACGTACAGATCTATCGGTGTTGGACAGGCTCGTCCGGAAGGAGGTGGCCGCAACAAGTGGATTGCACGCATTGACGGGACCACCCCTTCCATCTACACGCGTGAGTACCGCATGGTCGCTTCAAGTGGGACTGTGGTTACCAGGAACGGAATCGTGGCGGGCGAGTATGTTGCACCGATCCTTGAGTGGATTCAACCTGAGCTACTTGTCCCCGGAATCGAGCCCATCATCAATGAGTATGCCGCCATGTCCCACCTCACGCGTGGTGTTGGACCCGATGAGGATGGCAACATTTTCGGTCCCCTCGACCCCTTCCCCCAGTCCGGCGTCACAGTCTTCAACATCTCAACTTGCGCCGGACCGGTCAACCCTGGTGAGCCGGGTGAGGGCCAGCCGCAGACAGCCAACCCTCGGATCGATGCCACTATCCCCATCTCGGCCACCGGAACCCAAGTTGCGACTGTTGCTCTTCCCAAGCGGCTTTATGCTCGCAACGACGATACCTTCACCCTTCGCGGCTACCAAGACAACAGCAACATGGGCAGCAACGACACTCTGACATGGACGTGGTCCGTTCTGGCCGATCAGTCTGCCGGAACCCAGGCCAACCTGGCCACCTTCACCCCGTCATCCGACTCCAAGTCCATCCAGGTCCGCTTTGCCAACTCAGCTCCCACCGGCGAATACGTCTTCCAGCTCGCCATCTCGTCTGCCAACCACAACACCACTGGCAACGGCACCTTCACCGTGACTCTCTTTTCCGGCCCGGATATTGTGTCCGTGGATGCTGTCACCTGGACCAGCGGCCAAAGCGGCACCATCGGTGTCACCTGCAGCAGTCTCTACCTCGTCGACTGGAAGGTTAACATGCAGGTTACGTATCCGGGTGACAGAGGTACCACCAGCAGCGCTATGGCGGCCACTCCCCCTGGCAGCGGACTGTGGTCCTTCTCGTCGAGACGTGTTGACCGTCCGGGCACAATCACATGCCGCAGTGCGCTCAATGGACAGGCGACGAGAACTGGAACCACGGCAAGGCGGGCGGTGCAGCTGAAGGCTTAAGTAACCTGAGACAAAAAGAGATCAAAGGGGGGATGTGGGGGCACGTGGGGGTTGGGAAGGAGGGATCAGACTGACTACCTATAAGCGTACCAATCATCAATGTCAGCTCCAAAATAGAGCTAAAAATATCCGTACAATTTTGTTACATTATGCTTTGTTAACAAAAAGATGTGAAAGTAATGTTTTCGACCCACGTGCGACTCGAACGCACAATCTTCAGAGGTTAATCTTCCTAACCGAAATCTGACGCCTTACCATTTGGCCAGCGGGCCATTGCTGCCTTTTTTAAGGATATCTCCCATCACTCGATCATCCCTCGTATCAGCCACAACGATAACACTAGCACGCTAATAAGCAGAACCCAGCACAAACTATTGCTGTTTTCCCCCAACCTTGGTGACAATAGCAAAATAAAGGGGGAAAAAAGCATTTATGTTTTTAAGATATAAAGTGAGAATATGCAAAATGATCCGCCCAGGGGTCGAACCTGGAACCTCCTGATTGCACAATGTATAATGTAACATCGTAGTCAGACGCGCTGCCATTACGCCAGCGGACCTATCGGCTTTGATTGATGGGTTTCCGCTGCCGAACCAGAGGCTATCACCGTAAACATCTTACCTAACAATGGGTAGCATTGCGTACGCCCATCACAAGCTGCTGCTAATCAGACAGCGAGATCAACAGAAGGCTGCCTGAAAGGTAGGCTCGATGGAACTTGACTTAAGCATGGCGGGGACGTGATCGCCTGCCGGCTCTTCATTCACAGCGTGCCATTCGATAGTCTTCTGCATGGCGTTGCATATCAGCATCGCATTAGGGGTCTCTGCATATGTCGAGACCTTTCTGACGGGATAGATAGTCTTGAACTAACTTGTTACGAATGGATGCATCAATCTCGTAGTGCGTTTGCGGGGTTTTATCATCACTGCCGAATGGTGTCCCTCTCACTATTGACGTGATCTGCCCTATCTGCTCAGCCAAGGTAGGTTGGATGACCTGGAAATGGGCCACCCACGGTAATGGACCACATGGCTTGAACTTACCAGTGCAATTCCCCACGCTAAACCCTCAACAACC
>MU864052.1:0-50078 GCA_033296885.1 Triangularia verruculosa | reverse complement strand
CCCCACCACCCCCCCCCCCCCCCCCCCCCCCCCCCCCCACGCCCCCCCCCCCCCCCCCCCCCGCCAAGCAAAGAAGTACGATATCCGGGTGTTCTTTTTTATCTTTATTATTCGGTTACTTCGTTCTTCCATACACAGGGTTAGGAGGTTTGGCTGGGTGGGAGCTTTTTGTTTTTTTGTTTTTGGGGGGGTTTGGCTTTTTTGTAAGATTTCTCTTTTGACAGATCCGAGCCTGGCACACACAAAAAGAGAGGGAAGGAGGAGGAGAGTTTGGGGAGGGGAAGGGGGGGAGATGGAGGATGGGGGATGGGGGGGGGGGGGGGGAATGGGAATAAAACAAAATGGTTTTTAGCTACTTTGCTGGGTGAGGAGGTGGTCAGAGACTGGCTTGGGGATGCGACCAGTTGAGAACAAAGATAAAAAAGGTGTTTCTCTTCACGTTTTTGATGTGTGTGAGTGAGTGGCTTTTGTGGAATGTGATTGTAGTGTGTGTTGTTTGTGTGAAGTTGACTTTGGTGTTGATAAATTTGTTTATAAAGGGAATGTTTGTATGTTTTGTAACACAATCTTGATCTTTGGTGTTGCGAGTGATTACTATGCTGCAACTCTTGTTACATTTTTGATGGGCAAAAGACGAAGCCAACGTAGCCAGGGTAAAGCTGATATAGGTATATTACGTACCACCTCTTACTATTGAACAACTACTCGATGTATTCCTTGTTTAACCAACAGCGTTCAATGCCATCTTACCAAACCCCCTCCGCAAGCTTGTCATAGTCTGCCCATTGTAATATTGAACAACCGCCCTTCCTGTCAGACATCACGGGGTATGCCGGCCGGAAGTACGCGGCTCCTCGCTCGTTGTACATCCAGGGACCGGAGGAGTCCCAGCCGTAGACGTGGGTGTGTATTTGGTGGGTGATGAATAAGTCGGGGCCGCTGCCGCAGAAGGCGAGCTCGACAACTTGGGGGTTGGTATTGGGGTTGGGGGGGTTGGGGACGGAGTAGGGGTCTCCGGGGAAGATGGTTGTGGTGGGGCTGGGAGCGGGCGGGGAGGTGCTGTTGATGGGGTGCCATTTGATTTGTCGGGAGATATGGGGTGGGAGGGAGGTGGGAAGGAGAAAGGGTGAAGTAGAGGTTGAGGGGGAGGTGGTGGGGGAGGTTGAGGGGGAGGTTGAGGGGGGAGGTGAAGGGGAGTTTGGGGGTTGGCGGCGGTGGTGGTGGTGTTCTGGGGATTGGTTTTCTTTTTGGGGGTGGTCGTTTGGGGATTGGTGGTTCTTGCGGGGGTCGGGCTGGTAGTGGGGGTTTGTTGAGATGTGGGTTTGTGAGGGAGGTTTTCTGGGGTGGGTGGTGCTGGGTTGATATGCTGGAGGTTTGGGTAGTACTTCCTGTGATGGACCGCGGGGGTGGGGAGTAGGGAGAGTACCATGAGCTGTACCATGAGCTGGAGCTGGAGATAGGCTGTTGGATAGAAGGGGGGTAGGAGGAGGCGGTGGAGGAGGAACTGGCAACAGAAGGACTGGATTTATGCTGGCTCCGGGTGAAACCAAAGTGGCGGCGGTACCGAGGTAGCCGGGAGTAGTGAGGACATCTATTCTTTACCAATCTGTTGATTCTCTTCTTGTTCCTCCACCAGGAACGGAATCCAGGCTTGGTTACCCAGTTGTCGGCATCGAGCTTTTTCTGTTCCCGCGCTTTTTCCGTTCCCGCGCTTTTTCCTTGCGGATTAGCGGTTTCTCGTTGTGGGATTTGTAACCACCGGCCTGAGAGGACCCGTGGCTTCTTGCTCGGCTGCTATAATTTGTTGATATGGGCATAGCTGAGGGATGATCGGGTGCTGGTAGCTGTGTTGCTAGATTGGTTCGGTCAAAGAGCAGGAGAACTGGCCTGCCAAGCTTGCATGGGTAGCAAGGCAGTAGGAAGCGGGGGAGCAGAGTATTTATGTTCCCGCGGACACAGAAAAAACGACTACCTCGATCATTAATCTGTACCGGAGTTCTTGTCAGCCATGTGAGCAGGGAGTTGTCACTGAGTATTTCGAGTTTTGGAAAGTGGTTCGAGGCGTGAGAAATTTTGGTGTCAGCAGTGTTGGTGGACCATGGTGATCAGATAGGCATGTGGCAGGCCTTGTATGAGATGAACAATCGTGCGAATGCGAGCGTCTTCCGTCCGCTTGGGTGCCTGTAGATGAAGAGATCTCTAACAAGGATGATCAACGATGGCTTCGTGCACATGATATTCACCGGCCTCATGATGGCAGTGATCGTGCTGTCCACGCAGATGTGTCCAGACGCACAGAACTCTGAAGGCGTGGATCTCAGAGACCAGCTATTATGCTAACATAATCGGATGAAGCTTCACAGCTATGCTCTATCAAAAGCAACACGAATGTATTAAGACTGGAAGATCAATTTCAATATTACTATCTGAGGTCTCAATCATGTACATAACACACCCATCAATCCCCATCAATCTCCATCTTTAAAACATTACGTGTGCCCTGCACAGATATAATCTCGCCAATAAGTCCCAGACTGCCAGCCCTTTGACCAAAATTGAGATATCTTTTAGCTAGGTAATCAATAACCTCCTCTCTTACAAAATTCTTATCTCTCAAGGGTAGAACATGGACTTTGTGAGTCCTATCCTCGTCGATGACGCCCTGAACCGTTAGCTCGATAAGGAACGCCTCTACATAAAAACCCTATCTCTAAGCCGTCCCTCATACATACATACACACACACATACACACAATATACCTTCGTCCCCTTAAAAGATAGGGGTTATCCATGCGCACAACGTGGTGGCGGCTTACCTTACCTCACCTCACCTCACACTCACCCGCCCCCAATAACCTCAACACTGAACCCTTCTATACCGTATACCCTAGCTACCAAAACAAACAAGAAAAACATCAAGTGTACTCGCCTCGATCATATTTCCTTGCCCATGGCGGGGTTGCACAAACTCCCTCTCTCCTTTTCGTCGCAAGATTATCGTTCATCTCGGTCAAGAAAAAAGGGGGGGAAAACAAGAGAAAAAAGTCCAGACGCTTAAGCGATAACAGTAAGGGTGGGAGAGGGAGAAAGTCAGGTATGAGGTGTATACGAGCGAGGTCGGACAGTGTACCTATGGCCTCAGGCAAAGAGGGGGGTCTGGGATAGATGGTGTTTGTTGATCTTGGTCGGATGGGGATGTGAAGGTGGTGTGTAGACCCAAGGGTTGGATTTGTGGTGGGCGGCTGGACCGGGTGCCTGAGGCAATGGGTTGACATGGTCGGTGTGGATTCAGGATATAAGACTTGAATATGCGAAGGCCTCAGGCTACGGTTCGGATAGCTGTTCGGTGATTTGGTTGGATGGTGAATGTGTATATTCATCACCACCGCGCTGTTAACCCCTGATATGTGATGATACGATCAAGACCTTTGGCCCTTATTCTGCTTTCGATTCGCGGGTGACATCTGTCCAAACCAGGAAGGCGGTCCATGTCCAATTTCCCTACAATGCGAGAACAGCACGCCGAAAAGGCTCGATGGCGAATGTGATATCGGTGGTATTACCGCTTCCGTGAATCTTGACCTCGGTGCCCGTGATATCAGGCCAGGCCCTCGGTCAACGCGCGGGGGTATTGCATATCAAGAATAAAGTTCGGTAATACCCGCCGGCCGACCGTCTGTTGTATTGAAATAGGCCGACCCGCTTGGGCCCAGGGGGCTACTTCCTCCCCGGCGCGGCGACTGTCTGGCCTAGCAGGCGGGTGAGTAATAGGAGACATAGGAGACATACCTCCGACCTTGAAGGGAGACCGACATGATTGGTTGATTTTCTTAAATGAAAAGGTCGTAGTCGTATAGGTCACATCGTAATCTACGCGATGCGTTGTCCGGGCCTCGATTATCAGGCTCTCTACAGCATCCCTCGCCAAGAGCCGAGAAAGCCCAGGTCTAATGGTAAGGCAGAGAGAGATAACGTCAATTAGGACGGGAGGAGTTGAAGATCCCTTACTGGAGCGTGCCTCTTGGGGCCGCCACTGACGCTAGACGGTGGCCCAGATGAGCTGACATCGAGTTCAGTGTTCTTCTTGCAATGGAATTGTATCAGCTAGGTTGTACAGATGTATATAGGACAGAAGCACATATATGGGTTGGGGTCGTAAATCGTGTCGATTACTCACCTTCCCCCCGTATGTCAGAATACTATCTCCTTCGGATATACGCCATCTTAAGCCCGGACGTCGATCTGTGGTAAGGGGTCATGTGGTGTCTGGGGAAAATGGGGTTGACAGTTGCCATCGTGGCGTGAATATGCGGATCTGTCAAAGTTTGGGGGCTTGTTTCAAGTCCTGCCAGCTAAGAGGCAAAAGCCGGTAGACGCGGCACTTGAAGCGAGGTCCCCCACAGTGGAGGGAAGACATGAAAGCAGTCCAGCGGTTTGACTACCGCGGAAGGCCGGGGATACTGCCGGCTGCTACTCCAGAACACCAGATGGCCAGGCACAATGGCCTTATCAGCCCTATCAGCCTGAAGGACCTCCAAAAACCTCGGCTTGGCCCTTTCCCGGCCACTTCGCGAGAGTGGTGGATAGTATCTGGCATATCAAGTGGCTGTCCCACGAGCCTACATGAGGGCCTCATGGAGAAGATGCGCCGGGTTCGCTGGCCGGAGGTAACATGGTGATGAGCTCTGCGGCCGACATATCGTATTCTCCTGAATGCGTACGGCTGGCTGAGTTATCTGCGGTGGCAATCCGAATCATTGTTTATTTCCGATGAACATGGAAAAGGCAGATCATGGAGTTCCCGGATGCAGAGCTGAAAACCCAGAATAAAACTGACAGGGACAAAAACGAATATGGAAGATGCCGGACACAGCATCAGCTCGAACCTGAAACTGTTTCATGTTGGGAAGTACGTACTGCACTCATACTAAGGTGCTCCCATCCCTCTTCTTGACCGAGTGCAATGCGGTTACGGGGCGTCCAAGTGTTTGGCGGTGAGTAAGCGGCTGGCATCTCTTCTGCACAGTGCAGCATGCAGCAGAGCAGTTTCGTCTGTTCTGGTGCAACACGAGCTAGGCAAACATCTTCGACCTGCGCTGAGGCTGTGCGGGGGCCCTTTGGAAGCTGGGGTAGGTAGGTACTGTATCGGACCGTGGCCTTCCACGTGGCCAAGCCATCATCATCAGCCAGGTGTATCGGCCGATGGGAATTTGGAAGCCTCGCTTGAGTCCATCCTCCCGTCCATGATATCTTTTTCCTTCTACGCCGCAACTAGCAAGCTTCGACGGCCTTTTCGGTTCCGGCTAGTGACGGGACGTCCCGGAGGGAGCCAGCAACTTTGCCAGGCGAGAAGACTGAATAGATTGAAGCAAGTGTAAATAGAATCATTAAAAACCTGAAATAGCCATGTAAACTCAACATGACAGCAAGCGAAGAGGTGGAGCCGGCAATAGGAAAGGTCTGAGGTAGCAGGCGCTGCGGGGTGCACTTCCATAGATAGCAGACAGCACCTATTTGCGGGTATTCCATCTCCAGGTCTTCCGCGACTGACCCAGCCCAAAACCCCGGGGTTGTATAATAGAAACCGAACCTATAGGGCTGATCGGATGCAACTGAGCCGAAGACCTTTTGTGTCGAGTGCTTGTCCGATCAATACGAAAGAGGATCGCCGGGAACTGCAACGAGTGCTAGGGACATCCTCGTGCCTCGTGGCAGACCCAACGGTCCGGATCTCTGATCGCTGGTGGAGGCTTAAGCCCCCAAAAAAGAAACCGTGGAACTGATGCCAGCCACGCTTGGGTTCGGATCCGGATCCGTGATGGTTACATTCGTCATTCTTGCAGATTCGGGCAGTAAGTGATTTGAATCAGACTGCTTGAGTGAAGGAGGTTGAAAGTGGAGGAAGACAGTGAGCACGCTCCACTGTTGGGCAGCTGCCAAAGCCGGTGCCAAGCTGCGATGATGGGTCCATAAGTCTATTAATAGTGCTAAGCGCCCGGCCGAACTCTTCTGATGCACGGACCCTGTTCAGTCAAGCGGGGACACAAAGCTAAGAACTTGGACTTGAGATCTTATCGATCAACGATGCCATATCGCAGACCCGGCGTAGTGCAAGTTGCTGAATGCCGGGAAATTCCAGGATGATATTTTTTAGGAACTAGAACCATACTGACCGCTCTTCCACTGAAGCCTCTCGGACGTGACCATCAATTCTCACCGCTTTCCAACCACTGGCTCACTCCTTCCCCTGTGAGCGTTGCCACTCCTTGAGCACCTTCGACAAGCTTCCAGATCGACCTCTCCCCGCTCTATGCGGCGCCACAGCCCAGTTTGTCACTTCGTCAAGAGAGCAAGCGCTCGTCACACAAGCGCGGCGTATCACAAACATGAAACAAGCGCCCGCCTCGCGGCAGTGAGTTTGGCCCATGCCTAAGCGAGAAGCAGCAAGCTACGCCAAGTTACACACGCAATGATCAACCGAGCGTCCCGAGGACCACTTACCACAGTACACTACACTAGGAACATCAGGCCCGTCCCGAGTGGCATGGCCCGGTCTTGACTTGCCCTTCGAGCCATCAGACGAATCGGTAGTCGCAGATTAAGCGCTCGCTCTACGCCCTAGCACGAACTAGTAGTGTATGTGTGCCAGACCTCAGCAGATCACCAACGTTGACACCATCAACAGACAGGCCTTCGTATGTCTGCGATCTGTCTAGTAGCAGCATCACCTACTGTCCATCCCAAACAGACAAACCACACTGTACTGTGTTGAATGTCTTGTTTCGATCAAGTGGTTTATGCGTTACGGGCGCTTGTCGTGGCTGCTGATTCAAACCATGCGGTTACACGCAATGACTGGGGCACCAATGGCACCGACTGCCAACCCTCCTATTGCCCACACAGTTCTTTTTTTCCTGTTAGAGATGTGAAGCAAACCGCAATCTTTGATGCTACATGCGGGTCATTCGTCTTGACCATGTCAGGTACCTAGCTAGTGCCGACTGAGTGCCGGCAAGCTATGACGGACCCCCGAATACACCATCGCTGGAAGAGATGCATGGCGATCAGAGACACAGACCTGAAAGGTTGCATCTAGGCACCCAATATACTGTTCTATTCCCGCAACGATGCGACTACCGGCTTCCCTCTTCGGAGTTGATGAAGCACTTTGAGCACCATCCGCCAAGTAACGACTTGACGGCCGATTCTGCAATGCATGCATGTCTTTTAGTTTTTCTGAAGACGCTTTGCTGCATTGGGAACCAACAAAAATAGGATCTCACTGAGAGCACATGGTGCAGATCCGCAATGGCCAATGGAAGACGGAGGCTGCCTCAGCCCCTGTATGCACAACAACCTATCCGTCATTCTGCTCCTGGAAACCCCTCTCTCACCCCTCATTTGGCCTATGGAGAAATGTCGCTTTTTTCTGGCGAGAAGCTCTGGATACTTGCCGACATTGAGCAACTGGCTGTTCAGGTGAGGCCGCAACACAAGGAGAGCCTGGCCCGGCCTTATTGCGGGATATGTTACGTTGATATCTGGCCAATAGCCTGGATGTTCTCACTGCAGCCATTTTCAACACATTTTTTCTCACTGCGCCGCTCACAAGTCAGGCCGGCGGTTAGAGAGAAGCTACACGGACAAACAACTCGGGAAAATCACGCGATACCACCCAACCTTGAGATGAAGGTGTTTTCCGGCCCTGAGCTAAAAAGCGTGTGTACAGGGAAGACCCGGTCTGCCGAACCATGGATACATACTATCCTGGCAGCCCTATGAAGCCATAGATGGCCTTGTTATCGCGATGCTAATCCCGGGGCGGCACACGACCGCGGACTGGGACCATGCGTTCTAAGATGGGTACTCCTATTCCCGGACAGGCGTGGAAGAGTGCTGGAAGATTTGTGCCGGACAACTGCCTGTATGACACAGGACATCAACCAAGATGGCAGCAGCAAAGTCGTTCACAGTTGGTCATCTTTCATTTCCATCTCATCCATGAGCCGTGCAAATCAACGATGCGAAACGCAGATGCAGAGCTAGTGCAAGTGTACAAGCTCATTCTCTGCTGTCTTTTCTTTCTACCGCGCGAAACTGGCGAGCAGCATCTCAGCACTTTCCTCAATGATGCATTGCGACCCCTGCTGGTACCCCCCTTTTCACACCCTATCCTTGGCAAGATGCTGACGGGGGGGACAGGGGCCCTTCATAGCGACAGCCTTCTCTCCAAAAAGAGCACCCAAGCCCCTTCTGCAATGGAGGGCTAGAGGGCCAAGAACGGTTCATTCTCCATCCCAACTTTTCCACGCACCTCAAGGGCAATAATAGAATGTGCCGCATGACGCCGCAGTGGTGCACCCCAGATGCTTCGGCTGCCGTTGTCGACGGATGGGCCCCGTCGCTGCGAGTACATGCCATGATTACCAGAGGTCACTAGGTAGCTTTGATCACATCTCCCCCGCAGACCGAGAGGCTTGCCTCGATCTCACTCTTCTCCGCTCCCCCTTCCTGCTGTTGTCTTCTTTTTGAGCCTCTTCGCGTGTATTGCTGCAGCCGCGCGTGTACAGCATTGACGTACCCCGTCCCCGTCTTCGTTCCTGACTTTTGTTACTTTCTCGCCGTTCTGGTCCAAGACAGTCCAACAGGGCTGTGTTATTCCCAACTTGGTACACATCTGACATCCATTTTGAGCACCTACCGCCCATCATGGCTAGTCTCAAATTCATAATGGATGTCAACGACGACCACCAGGTGCCGGACCGTCACCAGGCCCAGAATAATAAAAGGGCCAAGGTCCCAGTCAAGCCGGCCACTACCGGTCAGCTACCAGAAGAACCCAACCCACAACCACACCCGAGACATGCTAGTAGTTCCGGCCTGGCCGCCGAAGAGGATATCAACCCCCCTCCCCCCACTGCCCCAAGCAAGAGACGCGCTGCTTCCTCAAGGGGTTCCCAGTCCACGACGACCACATCAAGCACGGCGCCAACTGCCCCCTCAAGGTCAGCAAGCGGAACACTAGATACTGCCACCACTCGACCCCCAGTCCGTCGTCGAAGCACGACGAGCACCGACTCAATGGACCGGTCAGGCTATGGATCTCCCGCCTCGTCGTCGTCAATAGGAGGCGGGCCCATGAGACCGATGCCCAACCACCCACCGTCCGACACGATGCCGATGAGACTCACTCCTATTACCGGCCGTGTCAGTAGAGCAAAGAAGGGTGTCCCGGTACATGTCTGCGAACTTTGCAAGCCAGCCAAGGTATGGGAGACCCTCAATCAAGTGCTACCCATCGCGGTCAACATGCTAAGCATCACGCTATATAGACCTTCACAAGAGCCGAGCACCTCAGGTCAGTAGTGTCTACCACCAGCAGTGACACCTTCGAGACCGTTGAGTGATCCGTGTGTACTGATACCTGACAATTCAGACGTCATCAACTTAGCCATGAAGAGCCACAGTTCCGCTGCCCGAGTTGCGACAAAGCATTTCACCGGCAAGATTTGTTGACCAGGCATCAGCAGAAGAAGTGAGATTCATATTTCCCACGCTCATTGACTGTATAATTAACCATCTGATAGCGAGCACGGCGGCGAAGCTTCATCCCAACCTGCAGCCAACCCAGCTAGCCCGTACCCTGTGCCGTCCCCGAGAACACAACAACCAGCACAGACTCCAGGGTC
Source organism: Triangularia verruculosa (assembly GCA_033296885.1). NCBI lineage: Eukaryota > Fungi > Ascomycota > Sordariomycetes > Sordariales > Podosporaceae > Triangularia > Triangularia verruculosa. The sequence goes on along the minus strand of MU864052.1, from coordinate 40,390 downwards.
ACAGGGTACATCGCAACCTACACCGGGATCTGGGCAGTCGCCTTCGAGCGCGCCTGGCCCTGTTGCGATGCCCTCAACAACAACTGGCTTCACCGGTTCAGTCGCGCCCTCTTATTCCCATGGTCTTGACTACGGAGGGGAGACGCCTACATATGACTACACGATGTCCCCAACAACCATTGTGGTCACTCCATCTTCTGGACCATTTTCCAACCCGTATGCTCAGCCTAGAACGACGCATGCCGCGCAATTATCCGTCATCACACAGGGAATACAAATGCCAGAACAGCGTGAACCGTCGCCATGGTCAGCCACGGACAGCACATACTCGACACCTGTGTCGGAACCTTTGGGAAATGCACAGCACTGGGGGCGCTCAAATCCTCTGCTCTCCCCATACCCCAACCCGGCCTCGCGGGTCAGCCCAGGGCCTGGTTTTGGAGGAGAGGGCTTCATGCACCAGAACTCGTACACAACTACGGCCCACAGCACACAGACATCACACGGCTATTCCGGGGGGACAATATTCCCAAACACCATGGGCTTTGGGGCATCGAATATCGGGAGCCAGGCTTCGGGACTGGGCAGTATGCAGCATCAGCAAGGGAATACCATGTCTAGCGGTTTCCGAGGTCTCACACCACCACCGCATACTTCGAATCAAGCAAGCGGCACTTTGGTTGCTCCTACCCTTGCTGGCATTGACCCGTCGCTCAACATGGCTCGTCACAAGCAGACACTGGTTGCCACACAGCTAGGCGGACAGAACACCATGGGGAACATCGGGGTATTTAACGATATGGGCGTCGGTTATGGTGCGAATGGCGATGTCAGCCCGGGCGGTGAGATGGCGGGGCTAAACTTGGAGTTGGCGACCAAGTATGCGATGCCTTCCTCGATGCCGCCGTCCATGAACATTCCCCTTCCGGCCGCGGTCAGGGGTGCCATTCCCGAGTATCTGGACGTGTATTGGGCCAAGGTGCATCCCGTGCTTCCGATTGTGCATCGGCCGTCGTTCGAAACCGAGCCGGAAGACGTGCTGAGGTGCGCCATGGCAGCCGTCGCCACGCAGCATCTTGACACCAAAGAGGACCGCAACCGCGGTAATCAGCTCCACGAGCATGCGTGGCAAGAGGCGAAGCGAGTGAGTGCAGCGGCACCCGTTTCTTTACCATATCATCAACAACACTGGAACTAACAAGGAGAACCAACACAGGCAGCCAAATGGAGCCTGCAAATCAAGCAGACGATCCTGCTCTGCGAGTACTTTGCGCGCTTCCGCGGCCGAAAGCCCGTCACCAAGCCCTCGGACCTGTTCAGGCATCTCTACAAGAGGGTGAGTACTGAGCAGTCTCTTACTGCGCCGCTGTCTTTCTCTCTTTTGGAGGACCCTGTTTCTTGGTTCTTCGACACCAGTGCCTGGTCTCCCGCATCCTCTCCTGTTTCCTCTGTTTCGTCTCTTGACTCTATCACGCCGACAAACATTACCACCACCACCTCTCCCATGGTTATGAGGCACCTCAGCCCATACCCAAACCCATCATGGCCGCACACCATGGTCTCTTCATCTTATGCTTCTCCTGGATCCTCTTTTATGGATCCTTCTTCTTTCACCCACAGCTCTCTTCCTCATCCCTCCCCTTCTCCTGCTCGCTCGCGAGACGCTTTTCGAATTTGGTCTCTTCTTTTTGCTTCCGAGGGATACAACTCTGTACCGCCGGCGGATCATCACTCTCTTTCATTCTCGACCCTCTCTCAGAGCTCTGCACAGGTATACTCACAATTTGACTCCGACACACAGGCCCTCTGCCCCGAACCCGGCATCCTGGACCAAGCCCTGCTCAGCTCAAACCAGACCTTTGCCACCCACGACAGGTGGAAGCGCTGGGTTGAAGCAGAATCCTGCCGCCGCCTCCTCGCGGCTTGCTCCATCTGCGACGTCCACACGGCCGTCTACCAGCAGCACGGGCGTGTTCTAGACGGCAACGAAAGCCTTCCGCTCTTTGGCAACAGCGAGAAGCTCTGGGGGGCTTCGTCGGCGGAGGAGTGGCGTGAGCTGCAGAACTGCGATGCTGTCTCTGCCCACGCTGCCGCCCAGCCGGCGTATATCTCCGACATTGACAGCCTTACTCCGGAACAAGTGGAAGCCTGCGGGCAGGCAGACCGGATGGTCATTCTTGGTCTCTGCGCCCAGCGACTGCCGCGGCGCCCGTCGTTTGGACTTGTTGCATCAGCTGATAATTCTCCTGTCAACCACCAGCAACAACAATCCCAGGAATCATATAACCAGCAATCCACCGAAGCAGAACACCGAATCCAAAAACTCTTCGGGAATAACTGCCCGGTGGCAAACACGTATTTGGCATTGCACCACACACCCCTTAGAGATTTACTAGCTGTGAGCGGGGACTCATGGGCATATGCCCAAAAAGTCCTGCCGGCGGCGGTCTTTCAGGAGCATGTTAGAAAGGTGAGGCAATGGGCGGCTGGGGGCTTGCCGGGGATGAATATTCTAAAGGCAACGCTCTATGCTTCTCGGGCTTTATTGTCCTTTTTCAACCACCACCGGATAGTAACAAACCATCCCGACGACAACTCATTGGGAAAGGTACCGGATATCTCCGATTACTGGGCCCTGCACGTCTGCGCGCTGATATGCTGGGCGTTTAACCACGGGCTGAGGAATAGTAATAAGCAGCAGCAACAGCAACAGAATAGGCAGAGGAGTAGTAGTGGGGGGGGGAGCGGGGGGAGTAGTCCGAGTAGTAGTGGGTTGTCGACGGCGGAGACGTTGAATAATAATAATGGGGGGGTGACTAGTAGTGATATGAATGATGAGGAGGAGGAGGAGGAGCCGGTGAGGTGGTTGAGGAGGGTGGCGGAGTGTAACAGGTTGGAGGAGGTGCTGAGGTTGAGGGGGCAGGGGGGAGCAAACGGGGTGGTCGGGGTGGTGAGGAGGTGGATGGAGGGGGATTGTGTGGGGAGTAGGAATACGATTTATGTGGATGCGCTGGGGGTTTTGGGGAAGATTGAGGAGTGTGCGGTTACGAGGAGGTGGTTTTGATTTTTGCGATCTTTTTCTTTCTTGCTTACCTTTCTGGGGGATTTTTCTTTTCTTTTCGACTAGTTGGGGGAGTTAATTGGTTTAATGGGTGATTTCTTTTTGTTTTGCTTTGGGTTTTGATGGAGCATTTGGGAGCGATGGGAGGCATAATTATCATGGGCATATATTGGACAGCATGGGAATGGGACGGCATAGCACGGCATGGGCATGGCAGGATAACGACATTACTGGAATATTTTTCAACACTTTTCACGCGACAGAGAGACTACTACGACGACGACGAATATGGAGGGGAAGCGACTTTGCTTCTAATCTTGTACAACAACACCTACACACCACCGCCCTCTTGCTTCAACACTTTTCTTCTGTTTTTTCTTTTTTTTCTGTACTATATACTGCCTTTTTTGTTTTCTTGTTTCTTGTTTTACTGTTTTGTTTTTTTGGCACACTATCATGTACTTTTATCTTTGTTTTACCTCTCTCTATCTTTCGCCTACTTTTTATTGTTATAAAAGTAACCCTTAATGATAGATGAATATGGGTTTTGGTTGTTTGGGTTGGATTCTGGAAAGGTGGGGGGCACAAAAAGGGGGTATAAAAACAGGGCGCATGGAGTTAATGGGTTTAATGACACACGAGAAAGAGAAAGATATGAAAGGGGGATTGGATTTGTATAACATCACATATGACCGAAGAAAAACGGGGACGAAGAGGAGGGACTTAATACTTATTCCTGTACCTGTACGAGTCTTTTGTATAACATGGATAACAAAACATTGCCATATATCCTCATAACCTTCGACAAATGATTACTGGAGTAAAAAGCAAAAGTGGAGAAGAATCTGTCTCAAATTTCTCTATTGAACTGGTTTAGTTTTCGTTCTCCCCCCTTTAAGTATTATCCCCAGCGGCCCATGTGTTAAAACAAGGCCACTTTTTAACATCCCCCCTGATTTTCCCTTCACTATGCTTATTCGAGTTGATCATTCATACATTTCCCCCCTTCCCTTTCCCAGCCTATTTAAACGCCATAAAAACCGCAAAGTTTCCAAAAAGAAATAATCGTTTTAAAACAGCCCATCAATCTCCCCCGTCTCCAAATCCACATCCACATTGAGATACCCCGGCGCCGTAGGCAACCCAGGAATCGTCTGGATATCCGCCGCCAACGCATACAAATACCCCGCTCCCGCCGCCATCCTCACATCCCTAATCGGGACCGTGAAACCCGTCGGCGCTCCCTTCAGCTCAGGGTCGTGCGAGATACTGTACTGCGTCTTGGCGATGCAGATTGGCAGGTTTCCAAACCCTTGGCGGGTGTACGTCTCAACCTTCTTTTGCGCGAGCTCAGTGAACTCGACGCTGGCGGCGCCGTACATCTCACGAGCAATCTTCTCGATGCGTTCCTGGACGGTTCCCTCGAGGCTGTAAAGGAGCTTGAAGTCCTTGGGCTTTTCCGAGGCGCCGATGACGGCGTGGGCGAGGTCGACTGCGCCCTTGCCGCCCTCGGCCCAGTGGTTGGCGAGAACGGCATCCTCGGCACCGGCGGCGATGGCGGCGGAGCGGACGGCTTCCACTTCGGCAGGGGTGTCGGTGCTGAACTTGTTGATGGCTACGACAACCGGAACGCCGTAGGCTTTCGCGTTGGCGATGTGCTTGGCTAGATTGACGCAGCCGGCGCGGAGGATGTCGACGTTCTCTTCCTTGTAGACTGGGTCCAACGGAGCGCCGGGGGAGATCGGGGGGCCGCCGCCGTGAACCTTCAACGCGCGGATGGTGGCGACGACGACGACGACGTCGGGAACGAGGCCGGAGGTGCGGCACTTGATGTTGAAGAAACGTTCGCCGCCCATGGTGAAGTCGAAGCCGGCTTCGGTGATGACGAAGCCGGACTTGGAGGCGTGGTCCTCGTCTGGCTCGGTGCCGGCGAGCTTGAGGGCCAGTTTGTCGGCAATGATGGAGCTGTTGCCAATGCTGATGTTGGCGAAGGGGCCGGCGTGGACGAACACAGGGGTGCCTTCGAGAGACTGCATGAGGTTGGGCTTGATGGCGTCTTTCATGAGGGCGGTGAGGGCGCCGCCGGCACCGAGGTCGTCGCAGGTGACGGGGTCGCCGCTGCGGGAGCTGGCGACGACCATCCTCCCGAGACGCTCGCGCATGTCGGCGAGGTCGGTGGACAGGGCAAGGATGGCCATGCACTCACTGGCGACGGAGATGTCGAAGCCAGTCTGGCGGATGTGGCCCTTCTCAGTGGGAGCGGTGCCGATGGTGATACCGCGGAGATGTCTGTCGTTGACATCCAAGACACGTCTCCAGGTGATGGTCTCGGGGTCGATATCGAGGCGAGCGAACTTGGTGATCTCCTCCTGGGTCAGATCATCGGGGTTGGTCTTGTCGATGCCGAGCTTCTTCAAGCGGCGGAACATGACGGGTGAGAAGGTTCTCTTCCCGTTCTTGACCGGCACCAACCGTCTAAACAATGCAGCGTCCTTCTGGGAGCTCTCGTGGAACATGCGAGTGTCAATGGCAGCGGCGAGGAGGTTGTTGGCAGCGGAGATGGCATGAATGTCACCTGTAAGATGCATGTTGAACTCATCCATGGGGATGACCTGGCTGTAGCCACCACCGGCAGCACCGCCCTTGATGCCGAATGTTGGGCCTTGACTGGGCTGGCGGACGTTGGCAAAAGTGAGACGACCAACATGAGCGCCCAATGCCTGGGCAAGACCCATGGTGGTGGTGGACTTGCCCTCACCTAGAGGGGTTGGGGTGATGCCGGTAACGACAACATAGCGGCCATTTCTGCGGTGACCCAGGCGGTTGAGGAGGCTGAGATCAACCTTGGCCTTGTACGCACCATAGGGCTCCAACTCGGAGTTGGAAATGCCAATCTCCTTGGCGATCTGGGTAACGTGCTTAGGCGCTTGAGCACGAGAAATGGCGATATCAGAGGGGACAGGTTCCTTGAGAGCAAGGCTCAGGGGAACGATATGCCTCTGCTTCTCAGCGTCAAACCACTGTGTCGCGGAAGCGACAACGTTGTGAAGAAGCATGGCAACAGTCATGGGACCAACACCGCCAGGAACAGGCGTGATGTGAGAGGCAACCTGGGAGGCAGACTCGAACTCAACGTCACCGACAAGACGCTGACCAGACTTCCTGGTGGCGTCGGGGATGTAGTTGGTGCCAACATCGATGACAACAGCGCCTTCCTTGAGCTGCTCACCCCTGATGAAGCCGGCCTTGCCGATAGCCACGACGACAACATCGGCGTTCTTGAGGTGCTGGTCCAGATCCTTTGTCCTGGAATGGCAGACGGTGACGGTGGCGTCGGCGTTCTTCAAGAGGTAGCTGACCGGGCTGCCGACAATATCGCTTCTACCGACGACGACGGCGTTCTTGCCCCTGAGGTCAACACCGGTCTCTTCGAGAAGGACCATGACACCCTTGGGTGTGCATGGGACGAAATAGGGGTGGCCGCCACGCTTGGCCAGCTCACCAATGTTGTGAGTGCCGAAGCCGTCGACATCCTTCTCGCTCATGACGGCGGAAGTGACAGCATACTCAGAAACATGGCTTGGGAGCGGGAGCTGAACCAAGATGCCGTGGACGGTTGGGTCATTGTTCAGAGCATGAACACGAGCGACAATCTCGGCCTCAGTGGCCGACTCGTCAAACTTGATAAGCTCACATGAGATGTCGCACTAGGGAGCGAACGAAAACGAGGTTAGTGAGTTTGTTTCGGATGAGGATGTGAGTGGTTCTGCAGCCTCCTTACCTCTTCGGCGGCCTTCAACTTCATGCGCACATAGGTGGCTGCATATCAATTCATCCAGAATCAGCGAAACATGTCCAGTTCCCCCGTCCTGGGACGCGGGGTAGCCGCAGCAGCACGGTTGGAGCTTGGAGTAGCTTACAGGAGTCAGAGCGGTCACCCACTACACAGACGTTGGTTAGTTCAATCCTAATATCTCAATGGAAGGCTGTGCCGGCCGGGATGCTACGCACCTTGGATAATCTTCAAACACGGCTGAAAGCGTGGGTTGATTCCCTTCTTCTCAGCAATCTCGGCCTTGAGCTGTTCGCGCACCCGCTTGGCCACGGCCGTTCCGTCGATTCTTTGGGCCACCATGACTGCTGACGAGCTGGAGAAGGCTCTGTGAGCGAGGAAGGAGTTTGGTTGCGCAGATGCAGGGTGAAAAAGAGCGGTGGTGAGATTCGTGGTCAGGTTCCGGGTGAGTCGAAGGCGTTGGGCGTGGATAGCGGGTGACAGTGGCAGGGACTGGCGGGGTGCCGAACGCGGGGCAGCGGAGTGGCGGTCGTCAGGCTGAGCCGAGGAACACCGCCGAAACTCGGGCGAAGGCGTGCTGAGCAGCTTGTGGTTTTCCGCTGACTCAATGCTGAACCGATTACTGTTGCTGATGAGACGGGAGCCAGAGAAGACCGGAGTCGGGACCCGTTGGGCCAATCTCGAGAGCGTCATGGTTGGCTGGTTTCCAGTCTCAAGTCACGATCCTCCTGCTGTGTACCGCCCGCTGATGTTATACGCAGTATGCGGCGACTTTCGGGCTAATACCTTCCAGATATTGAAACCGAAGCACGAAGACCGAAGAGCAGAAAAATCCCACCGGTTGCCCGGTCAGTGTGGGCTAGACTTGAGTCACAGGTAAATTTATGTGTCACTCACTACAAGGGTTGGTCTTGTTCAGCGATATGGTGTCATTCCTAGGGTCAACGTCAACAGCAAAGGTGAAACTTCCAGGTAGAATCGAGACACATGAAAATCAGAGCTGATCCGGGCCACCCTTGGTCTTAAGAGCATCCCGCGGACACAAACGCCATGTGTAAAGTACCTGTCCCATGGCAGCGCGGTTTATGTGACAGTGGGTGAGATTTTTCCTAGCAGCCGCCACGGGACCAAGCCCAAGGACCAGGAAAGGCCATTCAAAATCAATTTATGTGTCGAGGATTTGCGTCAGTATAGTACAGCTTAAGCCACGCCCGAGTTGGCAGCAGGCTGAGCTTTAGACCCTCAACTCGGCCTCAGATGGACAGTTATGTTCTAGTCCTCAAAAGCTAAAATACAAGAAAAAGAGGATCCACTTCTCATCTGGGGACTTACATGCCACTTTTCAGATACATAGTTTCAGTATCAGAAATGTCGACATGCACGTGCCTCTCCTGGCTTGTGCCGAATTATGGACCCTTGCTGGCACAATAACACAAGTTCCAGACATAAGGAGAGTCACCGGCCAAGGAGTCATCAAGAAAGAATGATGGCACAGGGCTGTTGGTGAGAACAATTGGAGAGAAAAACCCCCACTTTTGACTTCAATGCACCGGAAACAGAAGGCGGTCAGCAAAGTTCATTGTTAAGCGGGGCATGGTCCAAGGATTCGCCCCGCGCTGGAAAGTCTGTGGCCTATCGGCGGCGCACAATCCTCACGGAAAAATTACTGGTGTGCAAATCAATCCGCCGGAGAAAGAAGCCTTCTGAAAGAAACCTTACGCACCCGCGACCAGGAGACACTTTGGGACAACCACGCCGCCCTCGACCTCTCCCCGCGATAATAAATAATCCAACTACTTTCCCCTCGATCCCAACCCCACCGAACAAGAGACCGTCCCCACAACCACCGCCAGTATGAGACCCGTTCTTTTGGCAGGTCACGAACGTGCCCTGACCCAGATCAAGTTCGTTGCTTGCCCCTCCCCTCCCCCGATGCTGAACAAAGATATCAAGGTAGACAAATAGAGCCAAGACCTCGTATCTAACACCTCTCTCTCTCTCTCTCTGTAACTAGATACAACCGCGAAGGCGACCTCCTCTTCTCTACCGCTAAGGATCAGCACATCTGCGCCTGGTTTGCGCACAACGGCGAGCGTCTCGGCACATACCAGGGCCACCAAGGTGCCATCTGGACCGTCGACGTCGACCCAACCTCCACCATCCTCGCCTCCGGCTCCGCCGACAACACCATCCGCCTCTGGGAGGTCAAGACCGGCAAACTCCTCAAGACATGGGACTTCCCCACCGCCGTCAAGCGCGTTGAGTTCAACGAGGATGCCACCCAGCTCCTGGGCGTGACGGAGAAGCGCATGGGTCACTTGGGCACCATCGTCGTCCTCGACATCAAGATCGACCCCGAGGCCGAGCAGTCGGACGAGAAGGCCATGACCATCGTCTGCGAGGAAAGCAAGGCCACCGTTGCCGGGTGGAGCTACCTGAGCAAGTACATCATCGCCGGCCACGAGGACGGCAGCGTCTCCCAGTACGACGCCAAGACCGGCGACCTCATCTACAACGTCAACGTCCACGAGCTCGGCTCCCCCATCACCGACCTCCAGTGGAACCAGGACCGCACATACTTCATCACCGCCTCAAAAGACAAGACTGCCAAGGTAGGTCTTTTTTTTTCTTGACTTGGCCAAATGAAGGAAAAACCACTGGCTAACTCTGATATCAACAGCTCATCACAGCCAAGGAGCTCGAAGTCCTCAAGACCTACGTCGCCGATACCCCCCTCAACAGCGCCTCCATCACCCCCAAGAAGGAGTTCGTCATCCTCGGCGGTGGCCAAGCTGCCATGGACGTCACAACCACCTCGGCGAGACAGGGTAAATTCGAGGCCCGCTTCTACCACAAGATCTTTGAGGAGGAGATTGGCCGTGTCCGCGGCCACTTCGGTCCCCTCAACACAGTCGCCGCCGACCCCACCGGAAAGGGCTACGCGTCGGGTGGTGAGGACGGCTACGTCCGCGTGCACCTGTTCGACAAGGGGTACTTTGACTTCAACTACGAGGTGGAGAGGGAGAGGCTAAACAGGTTAGCTGCTCAGGGCGGCAACTAAAGCGGGATGAAAAGAGGAAGAAGGTGGGAAGACTTGAGGTACGGTTTCCGGGAGGAGGAAAAAAACGGATCCAGGAGAAACAAGTCGCGAGGGGTAGGAGGAAGAGGAGGAAACATGACAAGAAGCGGGCGGATGACACGAATTGAAAAGATGGAGGTTTTGAAAGTTCGGCATTTGCAATGGCGTTCAGGGACAAATTCTTGGGCGGACAACGCGCGGATCACAAAAGGGTGGAAAAAAGATAAAAAGTCAAGAAAGGGGGGCGATTCAGGCCAGGGGATGGAAATCTCCATGGTACGCGCCCTTTTTTTTGATATTACTTGGGAATTTTTCCTTTTTTTCGCCCAGATAGAGAGAGAGGAGAAGAGCTGATTGTTAAAGACTCGTAACGATTGTGGATACCACACTTTTATATTTTGTTGTTGTTCTTGTAACCCTTGATTCTTGCATTATTGAGAGGTTGATTTTCGATACATTAACCTCATTAACCTTGAGCTAGGGATAGGCAATGATTCTGTGAATTAAAGGTGACATGAGAGCTCTTGACAGACAACCCCCCCTCCCCTTCACAAAGGTATAGATCATACAGTAGACCTCCTCACACTCACCCACATTTGACCCAGCAGAGCTTGAGGGGCAACCCTCCACGTCAACATCACAGCGTCAAACACCACTTACATGTTCAATATCATAAAAGTCTCATTCATCAACTATCACTCATGAACATTAACCACCCCTCTCCCCCCTCTTACTTAGGTAGGCAATGCCAAAAGCGCAAACAACCCCCCAACCACCGGCCTCGCAGCAAAAGTCGGGCCCCCCACCGGGTACCCCCCCGTCCCCCCCTCAAACAAATCCGTCATCGCCCTATTCGTCCCCGTCTCCCCCACCCACCTAGCCAGCTTCCCCACAAGCATCTCCTTCGTCTCGTCCTTTGCTACTGCTGCGGCAAACATTTCCCAGTCCGACTTCACCCAGCTGTGCCTCGTGTCCAGCCCAACCCCGTATTCGTCCGCCACACTGAGGTAAAACTCGGATTGCATGTCAAAGATGGACTGATCTACAAACTGCAAGCCCAAAAGTTTGTCGGCGTAGATGTTGTAAAGGATGCCTAAAAAAACATTGAAGGAAATTAGTAACAGGGAAAAGAAGGGGGAAAAGAAGAAGATACCATGGCTGTCCTTATCCCCGTAACTCAACGTGGTGTGCGGCGGGTTAGCGTCATAGTTGATCGCATACGCCTTCCAAGTCATGAGATAATCCTCCGCCTTGTCCTTGAACTCATCACTATTATTCGTCAGCTGGGCAATCTTAGACATCGCCTTTAGCCCAATGATGCCCTTGATGGCTAGGTTGGTTTGGTTTCTGTCTCCTCATTTATTAGCACACGAACAGTCGATTAAAGACACATCAGAAAAAAAAACATACGCCAACGTCCCCGCGAAATCATCCGTACTCAGCTGATTAGCAGGCACAAGCGAGTCCTCAACCAAGTACTCCGCCCACTGCGCCAAAATCGGATAATGAGCCGCCAAATACCCAACATCCCCCGTCCTCTGCGCATACGCAAGCGCCATGATGATCATGTTCCCGCATTCCTCCAACGGCATGGCCTCATCCTTCCCATCAGGATACCCCTTCGCAACAGGGAACGTGCCCAGGTCATGCTCGGCGTATTTATTCGGGTACGCACCGCTCTCCTGGTGCTCAAACAGCGGATCCAGCAAATACCTGCTCAACGTGGCGTTGAGGTACACAAAAATCGGAAACGCCGGGAAGATGACGTCGACGGTCTGGATGTCGCTGTTGGAGCTGATCTCTTTCAGGAAGATGTACGGCTTTTCCGGGGTGCCGCCGTATTGAAACGCACCAAACGTCTGGCGGAGAGCAAGGGTCGTGATCAAAGAGTAGTTCTTTCCTGCAGCTTCGACAGAGTCATTTTCGATGCGCTGGTCTAGATGGGACATTGTCTCTACTGCGTGTTTGTAGTCGTTGTAAAAGGAGACCACGGCAGCCATGTCGCTGCTGTTGTAGAATGACCTCCATAGGCCTGGGATGGGTTCCAGGGTGTTGTTTGCTCTGGCAAAGTTGATGACGTGATCTTGAATGAGACCGAGGGTGAAGATTCTTTCGATCTCGTCGTTCTTGACGTCGCCGAGGTCGTGAGAGAATGCAAAGACAGGCCTATAAAAATGTCAGTTAAGGGGGTTCCTGGCACAGATGTTTTTCGAGAAACATACCAATTCTCACTGACGGGGCGGAAATCCGTCTCCTGGGTGTTGCTCAGAGTCAGATTGCCAACAAACTGGTTCCGTACCGCGGTGTCCTGACCAATCTGCCAGGTCAACTGTTGAGGGCGAGTTAGTTCTTCTGAACAATGGGTCATATCCTGTCCCCTCAAAAACTTACACCATCATGAAACCCAGTACTGAGGTACCAATTCCCCCAACTCGCAATCTCGCTGTCCTCGTGAAAAATATACTGGTTCTCTCGCCAGAACTTCAGATAATAAAGATTCTCCGCCGTGCCGAATTCCCAGTCAATGTATTGCGAATTGTCACCACTTGCCCATTCTGAGAACAACATTAGTCAGAGTCAAAGACATCCTACCACGCGAGGATAACGTACCAGCAGAAACATCCATATAAACCTGAACCTTGTGCGAGGCTCCATCAGAAGACTTCGCCGTGACAGTTACATACGAAAACTGCAGAGACTGCCGCTGCATGTCGTCCGGGTACACAGGTGAAAGAAACGTTACCGTCAACTTGACCTTTTGCGCCACATCAAAGGTAAAGATACTCTTGGTTGAGGTGTATTCCATGGAGAGCTGGTCTACCGGACCCGGGCCAGGAGCACCGCCCATCCAGTTGTAGGCGACGCCGTCCACCGCCACATATCCTTGCCATCCTTGTATACCTCCCCTGTAAACCTCAGTTAGCATTATTGAACACATAAAGACAAGATTGGTAGACACTGGAGGGCTTACGTCCAGAAGCGTGGCCATGCACCTGGGAGTAGGCACCCAGAATCGCCCTGTAGCCACGCATTCAGATACGGTGATCTAACAGCAAGTGGAACAGCCGGTGGTTTCGTGGGCGTGAAAGTCGACGCGGCGCTGGCCCCAATCTTGGAGCCCATGGCGGCGGCCAGCGCGGCTATTGTCTTGATGAACCTCATGGCTCGAATGAGGGGGTTTGCTATTGCCGGGTGGTCAGGAACAGGGAAACCGACCGCGAGTCAGTATTCAGGAGACGAGGTCCGGAACTCAAAGTTGAAGGGGAGGAGCAGCAACACGAAAAGTGAGTCGCCTTTCTCCGTCGGGGACGACGGACAAGCGGTACCACAAAATCCCGATCGATAGATTAGATGCAGAAGCTGTATGTATGCATCAATATGCTCCGAAGACGAGCGGGCGAGTCGGGGGGGAAAGAAGCCGTTAGACCTTGCAGATACTTGCGGTGCTAGTGTCCAGGAAGCAAAGCAGAGAGGCACAGGTGATTGGGGATGCAGGAGAGTGATATACTAGCGGTACGAAACGTCGTCCATGAGATACACTATTGTAGGATGCCCATTCGAGGGCAATCCATCTCACGGGGCCAGGTCCTGGTGAAGCAGACGGTGGGAAGAGGAATGGTGTGGTCATGCCGTTGTAGGACGACCGCACCGCAGAGCCCCGTGCCGGCCCCATTCCAACCAAATCAATCATATGTATAGCTTCAGCTCCCCCCCTCCATCTTGCAGATGCGGTGTATGAGCGTGGAAGGGGGACATGGTGATACTAGGACTGGAGTTTGGGCTGGTTGCATGCCAAGGGTCCAGGAGCGGCAAAAAGAGAGCGAGCACGCGCGCTTCCAGGAGGTGTAGGAGATGTAACGGTCGGTATCGCAAAGCGCTCCATGGGTTTTGTGTTCGATTTATGGGTGTCATGGTGCCATGGCGCCATCGTAGGGGCATGTGAGAAAGTCGATACTGTTCTTTTGGAGAAAGTCGCTTCAGCATACAAAACAGGGTGCTGTAACAGACTCGCGATAGAAGCCCCCTACCAACCAACTTCTACCCCCGAAGCCCATCGTGTAGAGAAATCAGGGACGTGGCGGTACTACTGCGAAGAACCCAGGGTCTTCGCCCGTGCTTGCGTGGTACTGGTTGAACCTTATCCTGCCTCTCATACCTATCACGTCTTGTGAGAAACGGGGAGAACTTCTTGAGTCGAGGCTGCCCGGATTGGCGAGAAAACGAAGCATCAAGAAGTACAGTTCACCACATGACGCAGTATGCCTGTGTCGTTGTACTGTGATGTCTCGCAGAAGCAAAGGTCCGAAAAGGGAACGAAACGAGAGAAGCACCAATCGGCAATCCTGCCAGGGGGGTTCAAACAAGCTTGTGGGGAAGGGTCCCGCTAATCCATATCAGGCAAAGCCACTGCCGATCCCCGGCTGGGCACTGGAAGCTCGCCAGATGGCAACCGCTGCTCCTTCAATGACTGCCAATATCCGAGGCTTTCAACCCACCGATGACCATTTTCCAATATCTGTGGTTCCAACTACCAGATATCGGTGTCGCACAATGAGCATGAGCCGCTATGTCGCACCGGCGCATGACCAAACTGTACTCAGCATCCTGTACTTCATGGGGGGGCAATATCGATGGAAGCAGCTGCGAGGTCGTTCCCCGGAGATAACTTGCAGGCGTAGTTCATGTGGTTCATGCATGTAAGGCCGTTGGGTGGCTGCATCAGGGGGCCGACATGGGGTAAGCAGGGTGGCTGTCTTGAGCCGGCAGTTCTGAATTGTTACCTATTATCAGCATCCGCTCAACAAGTAGACCAGATCTGCCAGGACATTCTCACATTTTTGAGCAATTTCCCAGTCAGGTGAACTTCTTCGCACTTACTCCATGTTGTACAAGAGTACAAACTTTCACCAGACGAGAGGGCGAACACGTGGTAGTGTTTGGACAAACCGAAGCGTATACTGACTTGCGAGGCTACACACACTTGCATGTGAGGTGTACAGCAAAGCCAGGTTCCGAGCCAGCATCTATTCAGTCTCACTGTCCGAACTTCTAACGGCCTGGTAGGGTTTCCCGGCCAGACCCCACATGCCTTGTATGCTGCTGCTGAAGCCTCGGCAAGTTTCATCCATCTAGCAACGCCATGCACCTTCAGCTCTTGTCCCGTCACGTCTGTTTACTGGCACCCGAAGTCGGGACAGCAAATTAGTATCCAAAAATTCCGAGTATTATCATTTCTGCGCACTTATCATTAATAGTCGTTGCGAGAAGAATCGTGATCGTTGCTTACAGGTTTGCCGTGGTATCGCCACCGTCTTCCTATTTGCATCCCGAATTTCCATCCAAGTGAATCTCAAACCATGACTGAAAGAGGCCGCTCTCGTATTATGAGCTCGTCCTGGATTCACAGTCCTTCTTTTGCCAGCATATCCCCAATGCCGAGATAGAAAGCCACCGCATTAAACCTGTTCCATATAGTCAGATACACCCGTGTCTATGGCTGCTTCAAGGCCGTAAAAAATAACACTACTTACGAAGGCGGATGACCCATCAGTTTCTGCAGATTAGATCGAATCCTGTTGGTCCAGTTGATCAGATCAAGATGATTCACTCCGAGAAGCGTCCCCTTGTAAGTCCCCCATTGGCTACTCTCAACGCTGACAAGCCCATCGTTTGGGCCCTCACGTTCCCGAATCAGCTTGTGAGATATCCTAAACATGCTGAAAAGCGGAGGTTTGCCGTTGACCATGGCGCCATATGAAAAGTACTGAACGTTTGGATCGTCTGGTGTCGCTGGGTTGAAGTGCTCGGCCATGTATTTCTGCGTCAACTGAGAGAAAGCCCCTGGCTCCCAGCCAGTGACACGTTCCCAGGCGTTGTAGACACGGGGTATGTATTCTGGCCCAAGTTCATCTATCAGGTAGTCGGCGAAAGCACTTCCGTGATGTGGTGTGCCCACTGTCACAAGAGACTTGACGTCTACCCCTTTGGGCCGGAGTTGTGAGATCATGTATCGAGCATCGAGTCCGCCCATGCTATGTGCCACCACATTGACACTCTTTCCCTGGGCCTGCGCCTCAATATCCTGAGCCAGCTTGGCAGCACGCTTCTCGATAGAACCGCTTGGAGGCACAGACGCTGTGATGACTTCAACCCCTTGCGCCGTAAGGGCTTCCTGAATCCCTCTCCAGTAGTGAATTCCAGGAAGATATGAGCCCGCCAGTTTCAACTCGGCAAATCCTAGCAGGCCATGTGCTAACACTACCGGGTGCTTGGGTGCCTCTGTTGGACAAGTGTCAGTGTCTCAGATCTGGTCTCGGAAAGCATCGCTGGGAATACACATGCGGTAAGCATCCCTGATGAGGGCAAACTCGTCGGCTATCGTCTTCCGGACCTCGCTGATGTGGGCAGCATCTGTTGGCGCGATCTCGCGGCTAAGAGGGGCAGACGCGGAGAAGCGCCTGACTGCGGCAGGGATCGTGGCTCGCCCCAACTTGAGCAAGGGGAGCGTGAGCAGACGAGTCGAGATGACCGATGGTGACCTGCAGACCGCTAGGGCCGACATTGGTACAAGCCCAAGCCCAGGCTCAACAACTGTGCGGCGCGGCGCTGGTAGTGGAGGTGGATGTCGAAACCCTGATGCAGCCACAGGATGCAGGTGTCGTAATGGCAACGTCGTGGTCCTCCAATCTCACGTGCGAGTTATTGGGAATATGCACGGCGTCTGGCGCTTCTTCTGGAGAAGAAAAGACGTGTCAGAAAATAAGGATTGTTGGTGTCGACGATGTGCTCGAGGCTACTGCAGCTGGAGGCGAAGGATGTCGCTGTCATGGAATTCTTCGAATCAACGTCATCGGTGTAACAGGGAGCGTTTGGCGACTGGCGCTTACAGCGGCCAATGATTGGCACAGTGCGATTTACGAGCACGATTAGGCGATGCTAGTCGGTCTTGGCACTGTGGGGGTGCGCTTGTTTCAACAACATGCATTTCTTTGTTATCACCACCTTCATCTCGTGACCCAGCTTCCAAGGCCAGGCTCCCATCCTCGATGTTTGTTGAATCTGATAGCAAAGACGCTAGAGAGGACTGTTGGTTCTACATTGCAGCCTCTAGCGTCAACCACCAACAGAACACGACTCCCTACCAGTCATCTTCCGAGCCTGAGGTTTTTTTCTT
The DNA here is from genome assembly GCA_033296885.1 of Triangularia verruculosa. Lineage (NCBI taxonomy): Eukaryota > Fungi > Ascomycota > Sordariomycetes > Sordariales > Podosporaceae > Triangularia > Triangularia verruculosa. The sequence continues at coordinate 23,283 of MU864052.1, read as the reverse complement.
TTCCTTTCTGTAACATGTCGGGCACCATGGAAAATCCTCAGTGTGAGCACTATAAAGACTATCTTCTGGGTGGGTAAAAACTGGACCGGCATCGTTTGCCAAAGCTTTCATTGGTATTCGGGGTAAATCTGGTGGCTGAGAGCTCCTTGCAGATAGCACTGGGCTGTATGCACGTCGCGGTCAGAATCCCGCCAAAGAGATCTGGGCATTCTGCGCCACTGTCGCTGTCGATTGGCAGGAAGAACCAAGTATGATGCATTGCAACGCGATTTCCACACAGCCGGGGCCCTGGTCGACGAAGCCTTCTCCCAATCGACACGGCTCTCCTGCAAGCAGAGTCGGTCAGCACACGACACGACGCAACAGTCATAGAGCCTTCTCGGTTCGCCTCTCGCTCGTCATTTCTTCCAGGGCCGGCTTGAAATGACCGAAATGTCAACTCAATCTCGATTAAAGCAATCACGGGGATGTTGGTTATGGACTCGTGCTCTGATAGTCCTGTAGAGTGTAAATGACTTTTGTGGTATGGTTGTAGACCACCTGGACAGTTAGCGATATCCAACATCTAGCTCTAGGCCAGGGAGTAAACGAAGCCTTGCTCTCCCAACCACCATCTGCAGGTTAAGCGCCGTAGGCAGCCGGTATCCAAACCGTCGGGTCCTGCCAACAAACTACCCCCACATCAAGAGCCGGATATAACCCCCTTCGGCCCTGGCTCATTGCTGGGCTTGATGAAAGTTATGCCTCAGCATCTGGCTGTTCATCATCAGCCCAGGTCCGACTGATGCCGTCGACCTTTCCTAAACCTCATCGTCTGCTTTAAGCTTCTGCCAACCGCAACAGACGATGACCATGGCGGATTCCAGTCAGGCAGTCTACCTCTCATACCGGGTTCCTCCCGCAGGCAACGCAGTAATGCTAGCTGCTTTTGCTGCTCTCATCCCTCTCAATATCTTTACTGGAATCCGGTACAAGACACCGCTCTACGCCTCGCTTCTCACAGCCGCCCTCGTCGTTGAAGTCGTCGGTCATGTTGCAAGGATCTTTCTCAGCACTGAATCAGCAAGTCCCGCCTACTTTGCGGTATATCTGCTCGGAACACACTGGGGAGCTGCTTTTGTCGGGTCAGCGATATACCTCATCCTACCACACATCACCGTTCTCTACGGCCAGGAATTCCGACTCGTCTCAAGCGCCTTGTACATCAACATCTTCTTCGTCATCATGGACATTTTCTCTCTAGTCTTCCAGTCAGTCGGCATCATCTACGCTGCCACCGCAACCTCACCTTCCCAGGTATCTCAACCAACCTCTCATCCTCCATCATAAACCCATCACTAAACCATACTCCCAGATCACCCAAGCAATCAACATCCTCCTAACCGGCCTAGCCTTCCAAACCACCACCCTCCTCTCCTTCCTCCTCAGCTACCGCTACTTCCGCCACAAAATCAACCACCGCCGCTACATCCTCGACCCCACATTCTCCGCCACCTACACCCCCCGCCGTTTCTCCCACTTCACCCTAACCTTCCAAACCGCCACCCTCCTCCTCCTCCTCCGCTCCGCCCTCCGCATAGCCTCCTTCTCCCCCGGCCTCACCAGCCCCCTCGCCATCTCCTCCATCTCCTCCCTCCTCCTCGACGACACCCCCATCCTCCTCGCCCTCCTCCTCCTAACCCTCTCCCCCGTAGGCCGCGCATTCGGCCCCTCCTGGACCGACACCTCCCCTCTATCCCCCCCCGACGCCCTCAGCGACCTCCCTTTACGCCGTCACTTCCACCGGCATCCCCAAAACCAAATCCTTCACAAACGCCATTTATCCCAACCGCCATCCGATATCCCATCCCCTTACACCCCACCTTACATCATCTCTGGCAGCCTCCCATCTTCTGTCGCAGGGCACCCTGAACAACAACAACCCCCGCTCACCTCCCCACGCAACAAGCCCGTTTATCATCGCGCGCCGCCGTACGAGCAGTCGCCTACGGGAACGGTGCCGTATATCTCTCCCGAGCAGCAGAGCCCAAGGATGTTTCAGGATGGTAATAGTAGTAGCAGCGGCTGGAAAAAAGCGAAGGCTTCACCGCGCGAGCAACAACTGCCGGCGACAACGAGGATGGTGGGGGGTGATGACCTTTGGGATTGATGTTTTCACTACCATTTTATTCTAAAAATATATATTATATTTTGTGGGCACACATGAAAACAAGTTACGAAGGAAATGTTTCTTTTTGGTTTGGTAAGGGCAGGGGGTTGTTGTTGTTTAGATTTGATACCAAATATTCGCTTATACATGGAAAAGTGGGGGAGGGGGGGGGGCAGGTTTTATCTGCTTTTTTTTTCGTCTAGGGTGTTTTAACATCATGGAGTTTTTTGCTTATCTGGAAGTTTTCTTTTTCATTCTTGTTTCTTATATAACTGGGGCGGAAATTTGGAGAAAAGACTCGCCGTGGTAGTAAGCCGCTGCCAAGCAGCAGCATCGTCTTTGGAAGTTGGCAGTTAAAAACAGGAATATTTGACACCAAGTTCTCTCTTCGTACAAAATTCAGGTATTGTAACCTCTGGAATATCATCAAATCAGGGTAGTTCCCCAGCAAAGAGAGACACCGGACTACCCCCGTTACACCATATCAGTGTTAGACACTATGGCGCATATCAAAACAAAGACCAACCCCTAATCCCCCTACCAGGGGGTAAAACAGAACAAAGAGATCAGAAAAACAATAGTCTTCTCCTCCTATCAACTCCAAGATAAGCACACAAAGGCATTCAATTCACAATTACTGAAAACAATCCATTGTCTCAACCCTCCCAAAGTAAAACGTCTTTGTCAAAACTTTCTAGATATTAACCCCCACCCACCACTCACTTCGAAATCGAAATAGACATTCACTTCCAACCACTCACCACTACAACAACAACAAGACATCAACCAACCAACCACCCTTACTTTCTTTACATCTTGTTGTAACAACCACCACTTACACTAACAAAAAAGCTAACTCACCTTCCCCATAGTGCTGGACACTAACCCTTAATAACCTAGCTTACATCCTAAACACTTACCAACACTCACCATGTTCAACCCCTTCCGCTCCGTCCGCGACTACGTCATCACCAGGCGGGCCACCATCGACGACACAGAGCAGGACTCTGCCTTCGCTTCCGCCGACAACCAGATTGTCGACAGCCAAACGCCCGACTCCGATGTCGAGTCCGAGCAAGAGGAGGATGTCGAGTCTAAGCAAGAGGAGGATGTCGAGTCCAAGCAAGAGGAGGATATCGAGTCCAAGCACGAGGAGAATGAGTCTGTAGGTGGCCTTGACGGCACAAACGACGACGATGAGGAGTCGGGCTCTGATAAGAGACAGAGCACTTATTATAGTGCCGAGTCGGGCTCTGATAAGAGACAGAGCACTTATTATAGTGCCGAGTCCGGGTCTGATTACAGCCAGGACGGGCCCGAGGATGCTAAGGGCGAAGTCGACGATGAGCCAATGGAGGATGCTAAGAGCGAGGTCAGCAATGAGCCAATGGAGGATGCCAAGGACGAGGTCAACGACGAGGTCGCCCCCAACCCCGTCACCCCACCCCCTCAGCCCATCAACAGCTCCCAAGAAACCGACTTCGGCGGTGACTGGCTCGACGAGGTCTCCGAAGAAGAGCACGCCAAACTTCAGCGCATCGCCGAAGAAGGCCAGCACGATTTCTCCGAAAACAGCTGGGCCCCCGAAGACGACCTCGCCGGCCTCAACGCCCCCTCCCCCACCCCTTCGGAACTCGAGCGCCGCGCCGCCCGTGCCCGCCGTTTCGCTATCCCAGACCCCTCCCACCACGCCCGCTCCCCCTGGTCCGTCGACGACAGCTCCTCCGACTCCCCCGGCGACGAGTTCTCCCGTCCCCGCAACTCCCAGCCCAAGCCCCCTCCCCGACCCACCATCCCATTCAACTACACCTTCACCCCCGCCCGCGAGACCCAGCTCGCCCGCGCCGACCTCGTCAAGGCCACCCCCTCGGACGAGCTCTACTATTCCCACCCCAACCCCCTCACCCTCCAACACCCCAACTGGCTCGTCTTCCCCCCCTCTTCGGACCCCTCCAACTCCACCGACGACCTCGAGCAAAACATCCAGCGCACAATCCACTCCTTCGAGTGCTACTACAACCTCCCCTCCAACGAAACCGTCCCCCAATGGATGGAAACCCTCATCCGCGAGCTCGTCACCTGGTCCTCCTCCCCCAACCCCTCCCTCACCCCAAAGAAAGCAGGGACCTACTCCGGCGCCGTCTCCGAGCCCTGGTCCGACAGCACAGGTATCCTCGACTTCTACGGCCTCGGCTCCCCCGCCGACGAGCAACCCGGTGAGTTCTACTGGACCACCCCTTCGGACCTCGTCCCCTTGCTCTTCCGCGCCGATCACACCATCAAGGGCCGTCCCAAGAATGCCCTGACAGTTACTAACCCTGATCCTGAGACTCCAAAGCAGGAACAACCGAGTACTCCTCAGAAGGGCAATGGCAAGAGACCGCCTCCAGAGCAGCACCAACCGAAACCTCCTCAGAAGACCAAAAGCAAGAGACCGGCTATTTCCCCTACAAAACAAACCCCCCCTTTCAAGAGGGGAAGATCACACTCTGACCCCTCTTCACCCGGCTGGACTACTGACGGCGCTGCTGACTCCAGACCCGTGACCCCGATTTCTAACTGGCCTCCCAAGAGAGAAGACGCCACGCGCGTGGTCAAGCCTGCCAAGACCGCCCCTGTTCTTGTTCAAGATGGTAAGGGATACACCTTCTGGGACATCCTCTTCTTCCTTCTCATGCTCGTCTCCCTCCTCTGGGCCTGGCAGCTCAACATCTTGGTTACTGCCGGTTACGGCGGCTACATGAACGGTGGGCACCACGGTTGGGACACCTTCCTTACCTTCTCCAATCTGGTACACATCGTCCTGATCATGGCCCCCTGTCTCTACTTTGGGTTCAGGCTGGCTTACAATTCTTCCTAACTCAATCCCACCCCCCTCTAGTCCTCACGGTACCTAGGTAAGTTTGCTCGTTGGAATATTTGCGTTGGCTTTTTGTTTCGCTTGACTGTAGCTGGACTACAGTTATCATATAGGTAGGTACGTGAAAACGGAGGAGTTCGGTTTCTAGAGTCGTAATCTAATGGAGCAAGAGGAGCCTGTAATTTGAAATTTCATCTGTAACCCGTGCCTTGTAAGCATCTGCCTCATCTTAGAAATCAACCCTTCTTCCCACTGTCAATAAAAAGTTTTTGGAATTCACCTTCATCTGTTCTCTTCACCCCACCAGCCTGGAACGTTTCGTGATCTCGTGTAAGAAAGACCTTGTAATCAGTCAGCCATGGTGTGGTGGAAGCGATCAAATGATGTCGTTTGGTGTGTGTCCATGAGGCAAATTCTCCGTCTTGTCTCTCCCTTCCTCTCCACAACGGTTGGAAGACCGCCCCGAGATTCCCACCGAGAGACACACTAGGCCAAACTGTCACTGTCACCGGCAATCTGGTTTCCGTCAGTGCGCGCTTTTGACCTAGACTTAGAGTTGCGCTTCGAAGTTCGGCCGCCCAACAACCGAGCTAGGGTTGATGTGACGTAGGGAGAGAGCAAGAAAGGGAGAGAACCAGTGGTTGATGATGGGCCGAGGACCCAAAATCATGCGGAACGAGCCCCGTAACTGCATCCATCCAACTTGCTTCCACTCTGGGTCCTGATACTACCCACGGCCAAACATGAACAGAAAGCGTGAATCCAACGATCGGGTCGCATCCCCGAGAACAAAAGCTGTCAATGACGAGATATCAGATCATGGCCTGGAAGAGAAGCTATTGTGGTGTAGCCGCGTTACTCTCGGCCCCAATCTCACTTGCGCCACTACCCCGGACCGATAGGTAAGGGTGTAGCATACTTGGAGGCGGATAATCTCTTGGCGGTGGATCTTGAGTTAGGTGTCAGTGTTAAGGGACCTGGCCATGCAGGCATGACAGCAGACGACACCTCGCTTGCAGCGTCGATGGTGGAAGGATTTGAGGGTCGAAATGAAGAGAGGAAAAGTAAGACCTGACAAAGCTGTCGCTAGCATGCAACAGCCGCACAGACTCCACGGGTAAGGGGACGCTGGTAGCCCACTGGTGATGCTATCACCCAGTAAGGGTTGTTTGATAGGGTCCGTGCTGCATCCCGCAAAATGCGAACAGGACGTGTGCCCAACTTGGCTCATGGAGTACAAGGTACCGAGATGGTGGGATTGCATCTGTAATTAGCTTGTTGATTGTTGCTCGAGACAGCTTCCCTTTGCGATAGAGTCTGTCATATTCTGTCAATTCCTTGCCGTGATCAGAGGACTGGTGGTTTGTACGGGGCAACCTTACCTATCTCTGTCGTTGCTCCTAGATCTCCGGAGGCTGACGTAACCACTTGCTACATCGGCGATGCAAGCTGTCGGTGACGGTTATTCCAAACCAATTTTCCACGCCCTCGGCGCCTTGGAAATGTCGTCAAATGCCGACGACAGTGAATAAAGACACAAAGAAAGGCCCGGCAGTGTCAGAGAGGCGTCCAATGAACACGTAAGACGTCGGGCTGTCCAGATTGAAGACCTGCCATAGGCACAGCTGGAAGGAAGCCTCTTCGTTCTTTCTTTCTGTGCTGTCCGTAGAACCTACCTGAGGAAAGTGCTCGCTCGGCACTCAACCCTGCGCGGTTTCCTGATAGGGCATAGCGTAACGGAGGCAGTCCCGTCCCCAGCGCAGCTTCCCCACGCGCGGGGGAGCCCGATAGAGTTTAAACTGACGGCAGGTGAGGACCGTGAGGTGGACCATCCCCATGCATCGCACATTTCCCGATTGTTCTCTTTTTTGCCTTTTCTCGTTCCTGAAATTGCCCCGATCTGCTGTACCTTTGTAAACCGGTGATCTATCGCCTGCCACCGCCCTGATTGGTTCCCGCTTCTTCAGCTTCATGGATCCCCCATCACCAACCATGTCAACAGGCTTCGCAACTGCTCTGTAACGTCGGCACTGAGAACTGTCCTTACTCACGCCCATGAAGGAGAGCCCAACTGCCAAGTACCGCGCTTACTACCTACTGCTTTGGAACCACTCCGAGTGCTTGCATCGCTTGTGACTTCGCTTCCACAGTTTCGAGCAGATGCTGTCTCCCAGACGGAACACACATGGACACATGTGACGAGCGGCAGCACTTGGAAGTGGGCCAACAGCCTCATGGAATCTCGATGGAATCCTTCCTTTTTGGCAGCTGCCGTTCAAGACAAAACATCAAACGGTCCGTTCAACTTCAACCAGGAGAGCGACGAGACGGACGTCGGGGAAGGATTGGGCGTGGCAACCAAGCTTTTGGTTGTTTTCTCTCTGCCCGCTGCTCTGCATATGCCATCTCTTATTATCAATCACCTCTCCCGCCCCCCTTGTCTCCCCTGCTGGCCGTCACCACTCAACTCGCCCGGCAGTCCAAAAGTCTAATCTGCCGCGCCCGTTGGACTATGCCGCGTTATGATTTGCGCTGGTTCATCAACTGCTATTACCCTGCATGCCTGTTTCGTCGTGGGATCCTCGACAAGTGTTTGGTTCAGATTCAGATAGACGGCCGCGCCCCTCTTCTCTTCCCCTTGTCTGCCCTTCCCTTTCCTTGTGCCCTTTGTCCTTCTCAGGGAGGCGGGATGCCTTCATATGACATGTTCGCTTGACCTGTTGCTGCTTCTCGCGTCTGGTGCGGTCAGTTCGGCTACGCCCTCGCCTATCTCGACCGCGTCTCACGTGGCGAAAGGCCGAACCGTCACCTCCATGTTGCGCAGACCTGTATATCTGCAAGAGGCAGTATGGGTGCAGCGGTCGGTGATGGTCGCCTGCCTGCAGCGCGGCAGGACCAGATAGCCAGGCAAGGCCTCGTCTCCCGGAGTCCCACAGACTGGCGCCTGGCGAGGCAATGCCAAAACTTGATCGAGAGGGTCGGCGCTTGATATTGGCAGATATTGCGTGCGTTTGCGAGTTTGTGGGGTAGATATTGGATGGCAGTCTTGGAGGGCAGCCAGGGGGCTTTCCTGGGACTCGCTGCCTCACGGCTACGCATTTAGTGCACCAGTTTCAACGGTCAGGCGGGATTGCTCCAATGGGCGCTGTTATTACCCTCCTTTTTAGCCAGATTGCGGATACTACCGTTGTGCCAATGACGATGGCCAACCTCGTGTAAGTCCATCCCATGCCAGGCCATGCTGGCGTTCCACATTGGTCGCACCTCTAGGGCCTCGTTTATCTTCCTAGGGAAAGGCCCTGGTGCTTTGTCAGTCTGACCAAATTCCCAGATGGGAAATCGTCAATATCTCAACCCCCGAAGAGGTCGTCAAACGTACACACCCTCGCCGGCCCTGCATGCCAGCCCCGGGACCCGCATCGCCTGCCCGCAGAATCCACCCCTTTGGGGCTTAACGACACGGCCGGTGAACCGCCGCGTGCCCAGAGAGCCTTCGACGTCGACAAGACTAGATACCGGCTTGCCTAGGCCAGCCATGGTAGGAAAAACGGCCGGAACTTGCCATCACCATCTCGAGCAGGGCTATGGTGGAGTCTCAAGTGCCGTGGAGGTCTTTGGCTTGTAGATACCAAGCTCCCTCCATGTGACGTTGAAGCAATCAACTTTTCATTCTGGCAGTCCAATGGCCCCCTGCCATGTTTTTCATCTATCTTGTCCATTCGCCCTGCTCCGTTTCGACCACGACCCCGGCAGGATGCCTTACTGGCCATGATGGCTGGCGGGAAGGGCAGGTATATACCAGGTTCCCAGACTGTCCCTAGGTTTCTCAAAGGAAGGTCTAGACCGCCGTGTTCTTTCCAAGTTTCGGTTCTTGTTTTCGTCCTTGTCCCTGGCCCCTTCCTTCCTACCTTGCTCCAGACCCTGGCTGGTATAAAGCAGTTCCTACTTGCCCACCCTGCCCAGCCCTGGTTCTATCTTTGTCTCGTCGGCACGCTCAGCTACCTAGTGATACCCACACCGTAGCAACACCACCTGCTTCTCTCACGACATACTCTGTGATGGCCGGACCGTCCGCAAGTGCAGCAACCGAAGGCGGACATGGAAGCACGGCATCTGCTGGCCATGGGCCCAGCAATCCTGCCTACTATGCCATGTTTGCCGCGAGACAGAAGGTGTCTGAACAGGTAATGAGATACTACGCAGCAGGTATATGTGGCTTGATAGCTGTGTTTGTGCTATTCCACTGGACACGCCTGCTGGTGGTAAGGTTGGAGAGGTCGAAGAAGCCTCTGGGGATGTTCAGTCGTCCTTTTGTGGCAACCTCGAGGTATGAAATTCTCTTTCTATGAACGCTTGGGGCCAGTCGACTGACGAGAACTTCATACATAAGACTCGCCAGAAACCTGTTGGTCAGAAAGGTCCCCGGATTCAGCTCGGCAGGCCATGCAATCTTGGTTACCGCGTATATCGGGTTGAACCTGATGGCCATGCTCCTCAACGTGGAGACTAATTCGATGTCCAACTTTGCGGCACGGTTCGGCTGGTATGTTTCCCTTCACCACGACGTAGGTATTTGGCTGGACACTGACAGGTCTCGCTGCAGGATGGCGTTGGTCAATCTCTCGTTCCTGGTCTTCCTAGCCCTTAAAAACACACCCCTGGCTTTTCTCACAGCTTACTCATACGAACGGCTCAATTGTCTTCATCAAATCGCCGGCTACACCATGTTTGCGCAGTTGGTGCTTCACGGCGCCTTGTACACGGCCTTCTTCAACAGCCAAGGCAGGTTGCTGACCAAGTACGCCGACCCGGGCGAGATCGCTGCCATAATTGCGGGTTTTGCTTTCCTCAGTGTCGTCTTCGCGGCGGCCATTCTTCGGCGCTTCTGGTACGAGTTGTTTTATGTCACGCACATCACATGCTGGATTGTGGGCATCGTCGCAACAGGCTTTCATCAGCCCGAGTTCACTAAGCCGGCGTACATGATCACGCTTCTTGCGGCGTCCATGTGGGTCACGGACCGCATCATCAGGATGTCGAGAGTGTTGTACAACAGCGTCAACAACGAAGCTACGCTCCACCCTCTCCCCAACGGGGGAACAAAGATCGTCCTCAAAAAGGTACCAGCGAGGGCTGAGCCGGGAAAGCACTGTTTCATCTGGCTGCCTGCTATTCGAAAGCTGGAGACACATCCCTTTACCATTCATCGGGGGTCACCTGTGGAGTTCACTGTGAAGGCTCAGAATGGCTTCACGCGGGATCTTCACAACTACGCCGTGGCCAACCCTGGCGCCTCGGTGAGAGCGTCTGTTGATGGACCCTATGGCACCTTTCCTGATCCCATGGAGTTCGACAAGATTGTGCTTATTGCCGGTGGCGGTGGTGCGACCTTCACATTTGGCCTGGCGGTGAACGTTCTAGAGCGAATGACGGAGGAGACTCATAAGAATATCGTTTTCATCTGGGCGGTCCAGAAGCATGGTAAGCTTCACCTCTTTGTCATCATGTGCCAGAGTAGCCCAACTGACAACCCCTCCCGCAGAAAATCTCTCCTGGTTCAAGGAACAGCTCGATCTCCTCCGCACCCACGCGCACTCAACTAAGGTCAATGTATCCCTCTACGTCACCCGAGCCCCTTCCTCGAACCCGGACCTGCCCAGCAACGACCAGCTCCTTCTCCAGTCCAGATCATCAGACTCAGACAACGACATCGCTTCCTCCCCACCCCTATCACCCATTGATACAGACACGGAGAAGAACGAGCCTCGAATCCCTGCCGCTACGCACGCCCGCGATGGCGACCCTGAGAAAGAGATTCATGTTGAGCATCACAGCAGTATACCCGCCATGACTACTTCAGCGCACCACCGGTTCCAACACCCGATCAAGGAGGGCCGTCCAGATGCTGCATCGTTGATCAGGGACGCGGTCAATAGCACGCCGGCTAGTCAACGGGTGCTGGTGGCGGCGTGCGGGCCGCAGGGGTTGATGAGGGTGGTGAGGGACACGACGGCGAGGTTGATTCAGGGGGGTGGGCCGGGGGTTGAGTTGCATTGTGAACAGTTTGGGTGGTGATACAGTTGAGACCTTTTTGGTTCTTCTTGATGGGTCATGATCAAATCGAGGAGTTTGGGGGGGGTTTGCTTTTTATTTCTTGTGGGCTGTTTGTTAACCCCCGAGTTTTTTTTGTTTTTTGGCATGGAACTGGCGTTTGGATCTCTTTTTTATTTTTTTATTCTGAAGCACAATTATTTTTTTGGGCCTGGCTCCTTGGTTATCGGCAGGGACTGCTGTTAGAAAGGAGGTGGACCTTTTTTAAAGGAAAAAAAGAGGTTATATTGAGGGTTATTCAGGGTTTTTCTTTTTGGGATAGGTAGATGGAATGTGGATGTGCCGATATGGATGCATTGCTGTGCTGTGACTTGACCAAAAAAAGCTGATAAGAGGTACCTAACTACAAGCCACCAGACCCGACCCCCCCGTTTTTCATGACACGGTGATTGGATCGATGCATTGCTGATGAGAAAGGTTTCTTGTTGCTGTAAGTTATAGGGGTTAGGGGGGTGCATGGGCTGCATGTATGTAACAGCAACAAACGGTGTGCTGAAAAAAAATCTTCGCAAACACGCTGGCAAGATGACGTGCGTGAGAACCCGGAAGGTTTGAGGTTTCTGTTTGACAGTTGGAGCTCGAAGCTTCCGCACGTTAAGACAGCTAGCTACCTATTGTGCCGCAAGAGTGCGTGGTGGCGTTATCTCGCAGAAAGGACACAAACGGTTGCAACAATGACCCAGTTCCATGAGGGAGCTTACAGCCCAGATTGGCCGGAGAGGACTGTTTTTGTTGAGACATTGGCGAAGCGCAGTAGAATAATATTCCGATAAGCTTCAGACCAGGTATATTGGGTATTCCACGTGGGCTGCCCACGTTGACAACACACACAACGTGCTGTGCTGACGGGTAAGGGACAGACAGACAGACAGACAGACAGACGGACAGGGCAGTAGCGGGAGGAAGGCCAAGAATCGCGATCCTGGACCCTCTAGCGCATTTTGGGGCTTTCACACCTCATTAACGCGAAGCCAGCCTCTTCCATTTGTTGCTCTGTTGAATTGGTTGCGATAACGATTGGGGCACCTCAAAATAGACTTCAGCTTTTTCACTCGCTCTTTTTCACCTAAAAAAAATAAAATTATTGAAAGTTGGAGCAAGTTCGTCTACTCCCTCGAGTTGCGCGGCCTTTGTCTTTGTCTCCCACTCTCGCATCGCATATCTAATTGACGTCAGCGCGACCCCCACCAATCAACCACAGCTCCTCCCCTGCCCATCAGCCCAGAGCAGAGTCTTTCGACCGAGAGAGTGTGTGTGCTGCTCTCGATAGCATTTCAACAAGCTCCTTCCTCGCACCAGCAGCATCATTCGGCTCCGAGCTTTCCAGCTTCAGCTTCAGCTTCCACCTTTTTTGCCTTTTGGTTTTGCGACACAGCCAGCCAGCGCGCAATTGCTTTTTTTCCGACTCGTCGCCGCCAGTTAAAGGCAACGGAAAACCATCAATCAAACCAGCGGATTCGCAGCTCTTCCTCACCAATCAGCAGCATCGCGCCAGCCATGGGCACCTTCAACTTCAAGTGGTTAGTCGCATCGCAATGCATCATCCATTTTTTTCACTTTTGTCCATCAACAGACAATGGCAATATCATCCGGCCGAGGTCGCATCGAATTTGCTCTCCTCAGGGAGAAAGAGCTTGCATCCTTGCGAGCGAGCTCTCTGATGACTCGCAATCCCAACCTTGCGAAGCTCTGGCCGGCTGACGCCACCATGACGATTCTGCCGCCTATATGTTCGACAGCTTTGCTAACCGCTTCCTCTTTCTTCCCCCATTGTCTAGGCCCCATGACGCCGAGGAAGTCTACGTGACAGGCACCTTTGACGACTGGAGCAAGAGCGAGCAGCTTGAACGTGTTGGTCAGGTCTTCCAGAAGACCGTGACGCTACCCAAGAGCTCGGAAAAGATCTACTACAAGGTGTGTACCGACAAGTTCCATTTGTTTTCATTCCACCACCATCCTTCCTCTGCCCATTGGCATCGTCATCGTCTCCCTCTCCCCGCCGCATCTTTTCTTTTTCCTTCTATTCCTAGAAACCGTTGCAGAAACGCCATGCCGCTCCCAATATCAAAACTGCTTTTTTCTCTTCTGGCCCTGGCCTCGTCGGCAAGGCGGGGGTCGCAATCAGCCGGAGCGGGGACGGCAGGTGAAGGGAGATCAAGCTGTGCTTGTGAATCTCCACCCACACCGAGATGCACCCACCGACACAGCCAAGCAACCGATCCATCGGCCTGCCAAGAGCTGCCTGCAGACCTCAGCAGATGTCGCCTTGCTCCGAGTTGCACACGGGAAGCCGTATGGGAAGTGAGAATGCCGGCGGTCCTCGGGAGAGGCTGGTGGGCTTTCGGCACTGTGGAGGATGCCATCTCTCTCTGTGAGCTGACTCCTCTACCGTACTCCGAAGCATCACGCAGGATTAAGGATGAGCACCGAGCGTTGCAACCGAGACTAGCGGTATCTTCAGTGGGACCCATAAGCGCAAAACCGAGTCTCATGATCCAATACCGCTTCGAGGTTGTGACGCAGGACTGGGACCAGGAGCCGGGGCCTTGCAGCTTGCATTCCACGTCTCTAGCCGGAGCTGCCCCTCTCGCAGTGCTGCTTGCTTTTTAAGTTGAATTGGATCCCCGCTGCTAGGTTAAACTTTTTTCCCAAGCGCCTCAATTTCACCAGTTCAACCTGTCCTGTTCTTTTGCTGACATTTCCCGACTCTCGTCCAGTTCGTTGTCGACGGCGTTTGGACTACCGACCACCTCGCTCCCCAGGAGAAAGATCACGAAGGCAACGAAAACAACATTTTATTACCCAACCAAATCATGGCGGACAAGGTAGAAGAGGCCGGCCCCGCCGCGGCCACCATCAACACAGTCGCTCCCGAGTCGACCACCGCTCAATTGGCCGCTGTCGTCCCTTTGACGGCCGAGAAGGAGCCCACAGCTCCCGCCGAGGAGGAGACGGCTCCAGCTGAGGAGAAGGAGTCTGCCGAGGTATCCCCTCCAGGCACCTACCCCGAGACCCCTCTTGCCGAGCTTGACCAGCAGGTCAAGGTCGATCCCCTTCCTGCGACAATTGGCGCCGTCAACCCCATCAAGCTGGCTGCCGGCGAACCAATTCCCGGCGCCGTCAGAGCCGAGGCCATCGACAGCCATGTTACTTTGGACAAGGAGTCGTATGAGAAGTCTGATCGTATTCCCGGCATTGAGACCGAGCTGCCCCCAGTCACCAGCACCATGATCCCTGAGTCCAGCCTGCCAATCGCTGGCGCCAATGATGTCACCATTAACACCGTTGGTCCCGACTCCACCACTGCCACTCTTGCCGCCAAGGCTCCCCTGGAAGGCAAGGTTCCCGAAATTGTCAAGCAGAGCCAAGAAGAGGCCCATGTCGACCCCGAGGCCAGCGCTATTGAGGAGGAGGTGATGGAGAAGGCTGTCGTTGAAGAGGAGCTTCTCCAGAAAGTGCCCGAGGTTCCTTCTACTTCGGAGGGCACCGCGGGCGTGGGCACCGAGAAGTCTGAGCACGACAAGTCGGTCGCCGAGACTGTTGCCGCTGTTGCCGCTACTGCCGGCACTGCGCTCCTTGGCGCTGCTGTCGTTGCTGCCCAGAACGCCGGCGAGGCTGCCACCGAGGTTGCTCACAAGGCTAGCGAGGTTGCTACTGAGGTCGCCCACAAGGCCAGCGATGTTGCCGCCGAGTACACCGTCAAGGCTACCGAAGTCGCGAGCGATGCTGCTCAGCAAGCTACCGAGGCTGCCACTGATGCCGCCCAGAAGGCAAGCGAGACTGCCGCCAACGTGACTGCCCAGGCCACTGAGGCTGTCACCGAGGCTAGCGAGAAGGCCGCCGGAGCTGCCACCGACGCCGCTACCGCCCTCCCCGATTCCGTCAAGGAGGTCCTCCCCGAGTCCGTGCAGGAGACCATTACCAAGGCCCAGCAAGAGGCGCTTGAATCCAAGCAGGAGGAGATTGCCGAGAGCGTGGCCCCCGAGGTTCCCGGCCCAGTCAAGGAGTCTATCAAGGAGGCTGTCGAAAGTCCCGAGGCTGCGGCCAACACTGCTGCTGTCGAGGAGAAGGCTGCTGTCGAGGCCGAGCTTCTGAAGGAGGTTAAGCCCGCGGACTCTATCGAGGAGTCAGCCGCCAAGGCTCAGGAGTATATCGAGGCCGAGGAAGCCAAGGCCGAGGAGGAGGCTAAGGCTGCCGCTGCCGGAAAGGCTGAGGAGGAGGCCAAGGTTGTCACCGACGCCGTTCCCGTCGAGGTCAAGGAGTCTTTGGAGAAGGCCGGTGAGAGCCCAGAGGCTGCCAGCAACGCTGCTGCGGTCGAGGACAAGAAGGAGGTCGAGGCCGAGCTTTTGAAAGAGGTGAAGGCTGTCGAGCCTGAGCCCCTCAAGCTTGAGGCTCCCAAGCCGGTTGAAGAGACCAAGGCTGCCGACACCGCTCTGGTTGTTGAGCCACCTGCTGCCGTCGAGGAGGTCAAGGCTGTTGATGCTGCTCCCGCTGCTGCCGAGCCCGAGCCTATCAAGGCTGTCGAGCTGCCCCCTGCTGTTGAGGAGCCCAAGACCGAGGAAGCCAAGGTTGAGGAGCCCAAGGCTGTAGAGCCTACAATCAAGGCCGTAGAGCCCACAATCAAGACCGTTGACCCCACGGTCGACGCTCCCAAGGTCGATGAGCCCAAGACTGAGGAAGCCAATGTCGCTGCTGAGGGAGAGGCTACCACTTCCATCGCCGAGACCGCTACCGAGGAGGCTAAGCCTGCGACCAACGGAAGCACAGCTGCCGCCGACGCCGCCCCTACCGACGCGGCCATCGCCGAGGCCACTGGCGCCGATGCCACCCTCACCAAGACGACCACGGCGGACAAGAAGAAGAACAGAGTCAGCGGGTTTTTCGCCAAGCTGAAGCAAAAGTTCACCGGTCACTAAAGTTTTGATTCCCAGCACCGTTCGATTCAGGACTTACGGCGTTTTAAATAAGCTTGGCTTGGCTTTTTTTCTTCTTGTTGGCTCGTGGGGTGCTACTACTTTTTTTTTTTTTTTTTCAGTAATTTCTCTCTCATGATTCCCCCCCCGCTGGTTGTTGTCAAAGGTGGATGGAAGGAAGGATGGATGGATGGATGGATAGGGTTTTTTCCGCAACGGGATTAACAAATGTGTGTTGTGTTGTGTTGTGTCATTCGCTTGAGAGCAAAAATAAATAATAATACTTGATTGTATTCAGTAATATCCAATGGACGCGGGGAAATTTCTTGCTTCTCGGGAGATGTGTGTGTGGTTTACTACCTACTGATGGGGATGTTTTGTATTTTTTGTTTGCTTGATGATGGGGTTTGGTGTGTTGGGTGGTGGAGTGAGTGTGTGTATGACGGGTGGATGAAAAGAAAGGAGAAAAGAAAGGCTTTGTCTTCTTTTAAAGGAAGTTTATGGGAACTGGGGGTGGATGGTTCGATATACAAGACTTTTGACAAGAAGGGATGGTTTTTTTTTGCTTGATTGGTTGGTTGGTTGGGTTGTGGGTTGGCTGTGTGGGTTGGGTTGGGTTTGTGTGGGAGGAGGAAATGTTTGATATTTTTGGTTTGGGTGGTTTGCGATATCCAGGCCCGTTTGTTGTTGTTATTGTTTTGTCAGAAATGGAAGGGTCGTTGTTGAATTTGATGATGCTGGGGACCTTGTGTTTGTGTGTGTGGGTGTGTGTGTGTGGGTGTGTTCAGACCATGCCCGTTAATGTTTTAGTTTGGAAGGGAGGGGGGTTGGTAGCTTAAATTGGGTGTTCCTATAAAATACAACTTGTCTTCTTTTAAGAAAAAAAACTATTCTGTTTTGTGTGATGATGTGCGGCTGGACATATGTCACTGTGAATAAACCAACCTTAAGCCTAAAGATGTTGAGCATGGTGTGAAAAAGCCAGGCAAGGAAGGTCGGTAAAGTAAAAACCTTGGCAGTACAAGATAGTAAAGATTCTACAGCTGGGACACAGCTAATAAATGCAACACGGGTCATGGAATCGCGATGTAGCTAGTCTTTTTTCTTTTTTCCCCGTTATTCGCCATATAAATCTGCGTTGTGTGATGATAATCCCCATGACAAGTTTTCGCTGCCACATCCCCCACCCACCCTCCACCCATCTCTTGTTCTGTGTCTGTCTGTCTTGCCTTGCCTTCCGACCCCTATACAACCAACAAAAAAAACACCAATAGCTATGCTTTGATCAAAAAGTACAACAAAATCTTCCAAAAATTGTTTTGACGTTTTTTATATAGCCCTTTACAATCCATCCCCAACCCAACCCACCCTTTCAAAGCCCCCTCTTACCCCCCGTACTCATCAACGTAATCTTCTGCTTCTTCTTCTTCTTCCCACCACCACTAGTCGCAGGAGCATTACTCGGCCCCGCCGCCTCCGCAATCCCCATAGCCTCCATCTGAAAAGCCACATCCCCCACCCCCAGCGTCTCCAGCACCTTCTCATCCCTCAACCACCCATCATCCACCACCACCCCCCTCTGTCTCTCAACATTAGCAGCCGACACAGTTGGCTCCCCAGCAGCAACAGCACGAGTCCCCCACACCGTCCTGCTCCCCGACGGACTCGTGCTGATCTCACCCAGCGTGCCAAACCCATTCCTCAGATTCGGCGGCGACGTTCCCGAACTTGTTGCTCCCAGCGGTAAGAAATCATCCATATTCACCGCCGCATCGTCAAGTCCGGAATTGCCAAACCTCACAGCTGTGATCTCCTCCTCCAGCGTCCCCCCACCCATCTGCCGCCTCGCCCCCCTCAGCTGGGCAGCTTCTATCCTCTCCGCCTGGATCCTCTCCCTTTCCTCCTGCGTGGCCTTGTCTCTGTTTCTCTTCCTTCGACGCTCAATGTCCTCTGCAAAAGTGGCCAGGACGTCAGAAGGCACAATGTCCGTCCAGTCGCACTCCAAAAAGCTAATCAGACACCCGTGGGGGAGGTGACCCAGATATTTCGCTCTTTTCCTCAGCGCGTCGTCCACAACGTGGCCCGTGGAAATATGCTCCACTCGCGGGAGGAGGGTTGATGGGAAGGAGGAGAAAGACCCGTATTTTGTCTTGAGGATTCTGATGTCCAGCGGGGAGAGATACAGGTGTGGTGGGGAGGTGTAAAAGTGAAACCCCTGTTCGTGAGCTTGCTGTTGTTGGTCTAGCTCAGGGGCTTTCGATGATGAAGTCTGGGACTGCGACTCCCCTAACCCAATCATCTTCTCTTTGGCCGTGTTGATGGCTCGGACAGCCTTTTGTGTCCATTCGGTATCTTCTTGATATAGGAGTTCGTCTTCTTTCTCTTGCTTGAGGAGTTCCTCGATTTCTCGGTCAAACTGCTCCGCCATGTAGCTGCCGGTGCCTTTCATGATCCTGGCGTAGTCTAACACGTTGGCTGCCCAGTGCCAGGGGATATCCTCGCCAGACTCGAGCACCTCTGCGCCGCTCTCTCGAGGAAGCGCGAGGGTGCTCTTTGGGTTTCGGGCCATCAGGCGGAGAATGACATCATCTCCTGGGCGAGGCAGGGGGCTTTCCTGCCCGGCGTAGAACCTCACCGGTCGCACATCAGATAACTGGATGCTGTCTTCACAAATTGGGCATTTCCTCCATTTGGGTTGCTTCTTCTCCGTGCCGTCACCCACGCTCGTGTTCATGAAGCGCATCAAGCAAGGCAGACAGAAGATGTGTCCGCACTTTGCCATGCGCGGCGCAACCGGCTCAGACAGGCAGATCGGACACGACGTCTGCTGCGATTCGGTAGAGGCAATGATCTGGAGCACGTCGGTCCATTCCAGGTGTTGGTCGGCATCAGCTGCCTGGGAGGTATAGCTGGCCTCGGGAGTCACGACAAAGCGGTAGTTTGCATGTATGTACCGGGCCTTGTCGACTGCATGATACCCCGAACCTACCCCCCACGCCGGGTTCCTCCGGTATGAGCGGGAGTAAGGAGCATGCGAACCCTCATATGGCCGTGGCGGCAACGCGTAATTCATCAAGTGCGTGATGGAGGTTTGGCCACGGCGGCTGGAGGTGTTGCGAAGAGCCCTGATCTCGGCCATGGCGTCTTCGTCGTCTATATGGGAGTCGCCAAACGATGGGCCGGCCCTTCTCTGGTTCCTGTGCTGCTTTCTTGCTCCTTGGCCCTTCCTTGGTTGTCCCTGGACATTCAATGGGCTTTGTGTCTGCCGTCGGTTCGTATCGAAGCTCGCCGCCGATGGGTTCAAGGAGGGCGCGGGGGAATGAGCTAAACCTCCCGTCGATGAGGGCGGCGGCTTGCTCGGGGCTGATGACGTCGAGTTCATGTTTGATGTTTCGGGAGGAGCAATCGGCGCCGGCTCGCCGGCTTGTTGAACTAAGGATTGTTCCGTGGTAGGCCAATCTTGGGAACTTGGACTCGGCAGGTCAGTTGCCATTGTTGGCAGATAAGAGTGGCAGAGGTTGTGTGGGCCCGGTGCATACTTGAAGGTAGAAGGGAACCAAGTCGTCGGCTGGTGTCAATGCGTCGGCCTCGCAAATCGTTGATGAAGCGGAGGGAGGCGGGCGGTCGTGTAGAACACAATGGTCAAACCAGCTCGATCGCTTATGATCATAGATGTTTTAGGATATGTCGACAAGGCAGGAGAATTCGGGGCCCAATGTCGGACCCCATGAGTTTTACCAGGGGAAAAGAGCAGCAAGAGGTCGCGGGGCAAATGCGCTGATGGTCGGAGCTTTGGGGGGAGCATTCGGTCAGCTGCTGACTCACCCGGCGAATTGTTTTCCACGAAACTCAACCTACAGTACAAGTACCACTTGTAGCTAGTCCTTATAATTGGCATGCGGCCATGCTCTTGGAATGCTCTGAAGTATCGATAGGAGAGGTGCAATGTTCTTTATCTATATCTTGCGATACCCACCTTTAAACGGCCAGACATAAACCCTAACCCTCTATGCATCAACAATAGACTGGCACATGCTTGGGTATCTTACATGAACATCAGAGGAGCATCGAAAATCATTCCAGACTAAATATGCGAAACTCAGATATTGAAGCCTCAAGTCACTACGGCAATTCATATGCTCAAGATTCTGCGTCCAGGATTGCTAGATCCATCAGAAATCTCAAAGACAAATACACCAAAGTATCTATACGTAGCATCATTCGTTGCATAGCTGGCCATTTCGACAACTTAGATTCTCGATAAACCTTGAATAAAAGGAGATAAAATCCCGTGCACTTGATATCCCATTGTCTTACCCCTATTTCTCTCAACCTCTCACAGACACGTCAAGTCCCATGCGCTCCCCCAAACTTCCTTACATAACACAGATTGGCAGCAGCAGCAGCAGCAGCAGAGCACTATAGGCTCACCATGAAGTCATCGACTGGAGGAGATCTCCGCTTCCCCAAGCTCCAACTCTCCTGATTCCCAACGTTTCAAAAGATTCTGTTCAATAGGAAGTGGTGGGCGAAATGCCAGCATGACATCAGCGAGGGGGGTTAGATGACATCACCTCTTGTCTTCACTGTATGTGAGAGATCAAAGAAACAAGTATATCTCCCAAAGGGTTCGAGCCTTTCTCCTGAACTCAATTCAATTGAACACCCATTGAAGAAATCTTTCCACATTATCCAGTGTCAATAAAGTCATCAATCATGGCCCCAGACAAAGCTCCCAGCGCCGGCACCAAGGTATTTTTCCCCTGGTTATCATCCCCCTTCCCCTAAAACCCCCTCTGACATCTCCCTCTAGATCAACCTTGGCTCCAAAGCCCCCGTGACCCACGAATCAGCCGGTACTGTCGACCCCTCCTCCCTCGCCGCCTCCTCGATCCGTTCCGGCGGCGCCTTCTCTGAAAACCCCACCAACACCTCCCCTGGCCAACCTGCGTCCTCCGCCGAGTACTACTCCTCCCTCTCCGGGTCGTCCACCTCGGGCACCGGCACCTCCTCCAACTCAGCCTCTTTGGAATCAGCGCAAATGTCCCAAGTACCCTCACAGTCTGAGCGAGGACAGAAGGGGGGGATGCAGGCCAAGTCGACCGAGACAGAAGAATCAAAGATGGTCAGCCCGGAGGGCCAAGGCGGCAAGGCCCCGACGTACGTCGAGAACGTCATCCACGAAACGGGCGGACGGCCACACGGGAAGAATCTTACTGAGGGCGGTTTTGAAGGGAGCGGGACGGAAGAGGGTGCGTGGCCGGAGCCGGGGAGCGAGAACGATCCTGGTAGGGCGGCGTTGAGGGGTTTGGTAGGGGGGAGTAGTGCGGTGAGGGGGGTGGCGAAGGGGGTGAAGGAGTCGAAGGGGTTTGGTGCATTGGGGAACGAGGAGAGTGCGTAGGTTAGACTAGGTGGGATGTTTATACCATTTTGACTTTTTGGGGGAGGGGGGATATGATGAGATTGGTAAACTGCTGAGAGATAAATGGAAAAAAGTTAGCCTTCATATATCGTTAATGTTAAGTCGTTTTGTCTGACCTTGAAAAATAACATGACCGCTCTAGTTCCATCTGATCTTTCCTGTCTGGTTGCTCATAGGTCTGGTGGGACCGATGTATAAGCTTATAAGATGTTGCTCCTTATCCATGAAGGTTGCTCCCTATTTATACATGAGGAGATGCTCCCTACTTATACATCAAAGTCCAGTCAGTTCATCACCCATTATCACCACCTCCCCTCGCCTCACCTCCCCTCACTTATTATTCAACAACCTGGAACATAACCTTCGCCCGGCATAACAACCCAAAGTTCATTACTATCTTAAAGCCATTAACGCTAAAAAATCACAACCTCAAACACAAAAAAATTAAGTATTACTTGAATCCAAAAGAAGAAGTGGAATGGAAAAACCTGGAACCCTGGCCCTCTGCCAACCAAAGAAGCCAGAAAAGAAAAAGAAAGCCGAAACAAACTCTCAACTTTTCTTTTTCGTAACCCAAGCCAAATTTGTGTTCCAAATAAAGAGCTTAGATCATTCAATCCCAAATTTCCCCCAAAAACAGCCATACAACATCATACTGTTTCACTGTTTAAAGCACAACAGCAACAACACCAGCCACCGCAGCCAAAACACCGCCGGCGTTGAGCGCGAGGTACGCGGCGCTGTTGGTGTTGGTCGCAGGGGAGCCGGTGCTGGTGGAGGTCTCGGACTCGTCGTCGGTGCCGGAGGCGCTGTCGTCGTTGTCGGCCTGGTTCTGGCTTGGCGTCTGAGTGGCCGGAGAGTTGGTGCCCGTCTTGGAGGGGACGGCGGTGGCCTTGGAGGGGAACTGGGAGGCGTAGCCGCAGAAGATGTCCTTTTGGCCCACGTCGGTGTCTGAAAGATGTTGTTAGAGGAGAGGAGAGAAGACGCGTTTGAAAGGAGGGGAAAAAAAAACTTACGGAGACGGGAATCGTTGGGGCAGTTGTTGTAGCAGCTATTATCAACATGCAGCGTTAGAAAATGGTTCTTATTGAGGTTGAAAAAAGAAACAAAAACCTACGTGAGGATGGCTTGCCAGGCGGCACACTGGCACCCGTAGTCGCCGCTGACACAGGCGGCGAGCTTCGCCTTCTCGGAGCCGAGGCAGGACTCGACGATGTAGTCGGCAGCGCAGGCGGTTGTCTGGGCCATGGCGACCGAGACGAGGACGGCAACGGGGAAGAGGAAGGACTTCATTTTGACGATTGTGATTGTAGGTGTTGGAGGATTAAGCTATGGAGAAAGCGCGTCGCGAGGATGGACTGAGGTTGAGAGTGTTTTTTTATGTGTGATATCTTACACAGCGCTGGAGAGAGAGAGGCTGGGGATTATACCAGGATGGCACGGTGAATGAACGACTGACTGAGTGTGGTGGAATAACGAATGGAGGAGAGTATGGAGACACAACTCTGGGGAATGGAGTCAAATACTCGCGATGGATCGAGACCGGGGGGAGGGTGACAAGAGCGGGCGGCACCGGAGCAACCGAGAAAAAAACAAGCGAGCGTGAGGACGAGGTTGTGTGGGAATCAGGAGTGGAATCACAGGCGGTCGAGGGAGGAGATGGGAAGGGATGTGGGCGATGCGATGTTCCCAGAAGGGGGGCATGGGGTGAGTGGCGCTAGTCTTTTTAATTATACACCTATCCCAGCTTTTTAAATGGTAGCGTGTGACTTACTAACCTGATAGGGTATACACCTCTTGATTTTATCAATATTTCAACCATGCTAAG